>JBBPBP010009777.1:67289488-67309363 GCA_037974735.1 Cicer chorassanicum | reverse complement strand
ACTATATTTGTCGACATTAAATATGAATCAATCAAATCAAAATCATTCATATTTAATTTACTCTAAAAAATCGAATATTTATTAATTTTATACTTAATTTATTTTTATTTTCTATTAAATAAAAATAAAAAAGTGTCGATTTTTTTATTTATTACTGTGTTATTATTAGACCCAAAAAAGTAATAAATAAAAATACACAAAAAATGTCTAAAATATATAATCTTTTTATTAACAAGCGGATATTATACGAAAAATTAAATGAAAATTATATATTGAAATAAAAAAAAAATAGAAAGTTAGGATAAAAAGTCCTAAATACTCTTTTATTTTTTTTGAATAATAAGAAAATGTGGACAAAATTAGATGTCAACAACTACAAACACTTGTCATTCAAATTCAAACTAATTTTTTAAAATTCGGACCCATGATTAATTTAGTCGAGATACTGGATGATTGATCGAAGCAGTGGATCATTAGCTAAAATACATGATTGTTGATCCGGTCTATATTAAAATTGGCTTAAATATTTGATTCGCTCATGTAAGTTCGGGTGTTTCTCATTTTTGTCCCAGTAATTTTTTTTTTCAATGTAAACCATGTACGTTCAATTTAGTTTTAAAATCATCTATGTCACCCCTTGTTAAAATAAAGTTATGTGATAAACAAATGAGTGACGTGATAGTTTGTCGTGACAGAGGAATAAATTAAATAATTAAAAATGAAATTAAGTGATTAAATTGATTTAAAAAAATGAAGAAAAAAATGAAATTAAGAAAAGCTGAAGGTGTTATGTTTTAGTCTCTCCATCCAAAATCAGAAAGAGATTTGGAATTTAAGGTTCTCTTCTCCTTCCTCTATCACCACATCATCGTTACCAGTTCACTAAAATCGCATCACCATCTTTGAATCACCATTATCGCATCATATCATTGAATCACCATCATCACATTACAATCATCTTCGAATCTTAATGTGCTTCTTCTTTGTTCAACCATAACGTCATCTTCGTTTGCAACAAAGTCAATTTTTTTTTTAATTGTGTGGGTGTAAAAAAGCAATACATATATTCATATCTAACATTGATGAAAACTCTAAACGACGATTTTGGAGATGTCTTCATTGGGATGTGAGTAATTTTTCTTAAATCTGTTATTTTTATATTTATTCTTGGTAGTTATAGTTTATATTTAATAAGTTTAATGTTTAATTTTTTATTTTTGTTTGTCTTATAGTTGTCAATTTTTTTGTTGGTAATGCGACGATGGTGATATTATATGGTTATCTGGTGATGGTGATGCGATGATGAAGAAAAGAGGAGAAGTTCCTAATCCCCAAACTTATTTCTGATTTTGGATGAAGGAAGTAAAATATAACATACTCACATTTCCTTCATCTTTTTTTATCAATTTAATTATATAATTTCATTTTTTTAATTATTCAATTTAGTCTTCTGTCACGTCAAACTCTCAAGTCACTCCTCTGTTTGTCACATAATTTTGTTTAATAGCAGTTAATGGCATAAATGATTTTAAAACTAAATCGAAACTTACAAAGATAAATAAAATATTTAAACCTTAAAAATCTAAAAAATATTCATGCGTGATCATAATTATATTTGAATAAATTCCATATTATATTTAAATAAATATTAATATATTATTTTTAACATCACAATTGTAATACACATTTACACACACAAGTGTTTTAAGAAAATATATAAACAAGTAATAATGATGAAAAATATTTTAATTTAATAACAATATAATATTTATAAAATTGTAAATATATTTATATTATATAATTTTATTTAAGTATTTTTTAAGTAATTACATTTTTTTTGGTCGATTTTGTGTGTTTTTTTTTGGGGTCGATTTGTGGGTATTTTGAAGCAATGACTCTTAGGGTATCTTTAATAGTGCAATTAATCTATTATAAATACTTTTAGTGGACTCTATCTTGCCACATCGTTTAAAAATAGATCATTCGATTTTACTTTAACATGCTACCTAATAGAGTATGCTTGTGTAGTCGTAGTCTTAAGGCAGTTAGTTGAGCTAGCTAACTCTTAATAGTGGAACTCATTCATCCAACTACAAAAACAAGTTTTTGAAAGATGCAAGAATTAACTCAATTGTGTACCTAAAATACCCTAGAATCATTGTACCCCAAAAAAATAAATAAATAACTAATCATGTTATTTGAAAACTTAAATGAAGTTGCGTGTTTAGAAAACCAGGTTGACTAAAATATATTTAAATATCTTTTTTTAACTAGTTAATTAATACATTTATTTTCATTAATTAAATTATAACTCAATTTTTTTTTTAAATAACGTAGAAGTGTATATATATATATAAGTTTCCTGACAAGCAAAACAAACGGTGATCGAGAGTGATGGCAGAGGAATTTGAGGGGGAAAAATGGGAAGGTAAAGTATCGATTGAGGTAAGAGGCATCGAGGGTGAAATAGTGTGGCATGTGTTAGAGGATTTCTGCAACGTACACAAATGGACTCAATTAGACACTTGTTACAAAGTTGAGGGGATTGAAGGTCAAATTGGTCTAATCCGTTTTTGTGGTTCCACAAAAAAAAGGACTGCTGAAGATGTAGAGCCAACCATTAACTGGGCCACAGAGAAGCTGTTGAAAATCGATCCAATCCAACGTTGTATGTCCTATGAAATTGTTGATAACAACATGGGATTTAAGTCCTACGTGGCTACAGTGAAAGTTTTGCCTTTGCAAAACAATATTGGTGGTGATGGTAAAAGTTTAGGGTGCACGATTCAATGGGAGTGTGTTTGTGATCCTGTGGAAGGGTGGACTTTGCAAGATTTGAACTCTTTCGTTGCCTCAATTTTCCAATGTATGGCCAACAATATTGAGATTACATACTCTTCCTCTTGAAAGTGTACGACATTTTTACTTTTCAATTAAAAATTTAAATTAATTATCGAAATATTAAAATAATTTTTAGAAGATACAATTTAATCATCAAAGTTTCTGAAAAATGATCAAAATAATTTTTAATCGTTATAAAATAAATTTACACGTGTTAAATTTAGTGGAGCGCCAGAAGAATATAGTCGATTAATTGTTCGTCTCTCAGTTTATATTTGTGTTGTAGTTACTTTATATCTCAATATATGAATGTGTGTTGTTAATTTTTTTTTAACTTTTTTTATTGACTCTGCTGCGGGCTAGTTTATTCCTTGAAATGATGTAAGATCTTCGTTTTATGTTAAGATTAAATATTTACAATTTACAGTCTTTAAAATTAATATAAGACTCATTGATCTGTCATGGTTTTATGATTGAATTGCTTTTCTACTAGTACAAGTTACGAGTTAAACAAGTTTGGCATGTGTTATATTCAAAATGATTATTTTGATTATGTTTGGTCCAATTCATTGCTCTTTATAATCAGAAACTAGTCTCACATGCAAAGATTTTTCAATAAACAAAATATCATTTAAGTTTCTAACAATAATAATCTAACATAAAGCATAGAAAGGAGGAAGAAAAGGAGAGGAAGAAGAGAAAGAACTATTGATTAGGGTTTCTTAACCTCTAAAATACCCTTACTACTAATATATGTAATAATATTCTTTAACATTTTCCCTCAAACTCATGATGCATTAATATGGAGTATCGAGAGTTTGTCAATCAAAAAAAAAAACGTTTAATGGAATGCATCTTTGTGAACAAATCAACAATTTGTAAAAAAGAGGAGACAAACGATAGAGTAATGGTTCCAAGTTGAAGATGATGACGAGTAAGATGACAATTAATCTCAATGTGTTTCGTGCATTCATGAAAGACCGAGTTATGAGCAATTTAAATAACACTCTTGTTATTGAAGTGCATCGAAGTTGGCTCAGAAAGAGAGATATACATATCAGACAAAAGTCAATGCAACCAAATTATTTCAATAGTAGTGGATGCCATAGCACGATACTCAACTTCTGTAGATGAGTGAAAGACAATGTCATGTTTCTTACTCTTCCAAAAAATAAGAGAGTTTCAAAGAAAGATACAAAATCCTATGGTGGACTTATGATATGTGGTGTCACCAGCCCAATCAGCATGAGAATAAGCACACAACTCCAATGAGGACGACGATGAAAAGAGAATGCTCTAAAATTGAGTTCCTCGAAGATAACGAAAAATATGAAAAACAACTGCCCAATGTACTATAGTGGGAGAGACAACAAACTGACTGACAACATAAGCAACATTAGGTCTGATAATCGTAAGATACACCAAGTTGCCAACCAAAGTAAGGTATAAAGTGAGATATGATAAATGAACACCATCCGAGGAAACAGATTTCACATTCAACTCAAGGGGAGTATCTGCTGCTCTAGTATTAGAAAGACGAGCTTGTTCAAGAATGTTGGCAATGTATATAGATTGAGAAAGAATGTAGCCTCTAGGAAAGTAGGCAATCTCAATCCCCAAGAAATAGTGAAGAGTTCCCAAGTCTTTTATCTCAAACTGCTTGGCTAACTGCAATTTCAATCCATTGATTCCACTAACATCATCACATGCAATAATCATATCATCAACATACAAAGAAAGTATAATACGACCATAATTGGTGGACCTTATAAACAATGCAGAATCATGTTCACTAGAGCGGAAACTAAGAAAGTGACCATCGTAGAGAATTTCTCAAACCAAGCTCGATGAGCTTGTTTAAGACAATAAAGAACCTTTTATAACTTATACATTTCTCCCTGATTATGAGAAACTCCTTGTGGAGGGCCCATATAGACTTCTTTATGAAGCTCACCATTTAAAAAAACATTTTTGACATCCATTTGGGAAATATGTCATTGACGAAGAAATGTAACTTCAATAATAGTACAAATAGTGGTCATCTTGGCTACAAGAGCAAAAATTTCTTCATAGTCCATATCATATTGTTGAAAGAATCCTAATAGCACGTTTTCCAGGAGGAAGAGGTATTAACTCCTAAATATCTATTTTGTGCAATGTAGAGAGTTCTTCTACCAAAGCCTATTGCCAAAGATGATCAAGAATAGCCTCTTTATAGGAAGATGATGCAGACAAACTGTGAATAGAGGTTAAGAAAAAGCAAACGAAGTTGAGTAAGTGGAATATACAAAATTAGGTAACTAAGTAGACTTACAGTGACAAGAAGGGTAACAAGGAGACAGAGACAGAAGATCAACAATCGTAGAAGGTGGTTGGACAACCGAGGGACAAAAGGAATTTCATCATATAGAGTAATAGTATTTGTCCTACAATTCTATACATTATAATCACTAGATTCATTATCATTATGACCAAACATATCAACATGGGTTAGTTTTAAACACTTAGTAATACGAGAATAAGAGGAAACAGAGTAAATGCCACAATCCATTTGAAGATAGTAGGAGAGGTTAAAAATAATGAAAATCACCAAAGGAGTTGTCTATAAAAGAGGAAGAAGACCATCTAGGTTATTTGTACCTTAAATAAATTAAATCCATTAAAATTTAAAAAATGAGTAAATTAATCAAGAAATTATAATTTAATTAACATTGCCCATGAGAAACAAGAAATATAGCTTGCAATTGTTTCTATGTGTTTCCTATTCCCCTTCCATTTCCAACAACACACAATTCGTTAAGAAGCAATTAAGTAATGCATTCGTTAACGAACTGTCCCTGTCTCCAAATTAATAAAAATATAATTTGATCAGCTAAACATATAATATACACCCTGATCAAATATTCCTGTTACTACTTTGTGTGGTTGTGCCTTTTCCAAACATAAATGATGAACAATCGACCAAATTAATACACAACAGCTTGCATCCAAATTGGTTTACCAAGTGCTAAACTTCATAACTAATCTTCATTATATTGTTTTTTTCTCTCATATAGGTCCTTTATGTTTTAATCTATGTATAATTTTTTATATTTTATTTTATATGAAAATGCTAAGGTGGCAAACCACTTCAACATTATCATTATTAATTTGATTTTTAAAATATCTCTTTATTAAAAATTAATAATTGAATAATAATGCATTTGCATCATCTTCCCTCTTCATTTTCAATCTAAAAGAATAAAAAAATTAAATCAATCAATCTTATTTCTAATAATACTTATTTTCAATAATCAACTGGTTTGTTTAAGTTAAGGACAGAAATTGTTAAAGAGTGAGATAACTAAGATTCAAATTTTAATAAATGAGAAATTTACTTACTTAACTAATACATTAACATTTGTCTAAAGATAAAATGACCAACGCCTATATCATCCAAACTTTAAAATTCCTAAATTAAAAACAAAAAAAATTCCCAAAATATTAAGATGTGTTTGGGAGTTTAGAAAGAGACAATTTTTAAAAAACATAGAATGAAGTAGAAAGAATTGAGGTCTTTGAAAAGAGATGGTTTTAAGTTTACTTTTCTTTATAATACAAAATCCTCCGAATTTTGCAAAAATGAAAAATTACATTGAAAGAGAATTTTAGATGATTTTAGAGAATTTGATAATTTTTTCAAATCTAATATATGATTATAATTAGGGGTGTGCGGGTCGACCCGCCAACCCACTCACCCAACCCAATCCAACCCGATTTTTATCCGTACCCGATCATTTTCGGATTCAACCCAATCCAACCCATTGAAACCCGCTTATATTTAGTTCGGGTAATGGGTTTAACAATTTGAACCCGTCGACCCGATCCGATAACTAGTTATATTTTTTTAAACACTTTTTTTAGTATTTTATTTGAAAATAGTAAGTACTCTAACTATAAATAAATGAAGCACTTCTATTAAAAAATTATAGTAGCTTAGTAAACTAAAATGGTTGGTGAATTATGTGTAATGATGAAAGTAATGTAGTGGACCAAGTAGCAATGCTAGCAGTTTTTTCCTCACTTTTATTATTAATATTTGTTTTTGCATATTCCCAATTGTTTCATTCCGGACTTCGAGGAACTTGTTAAGTGCTTGTATTTGAAGTTGACATTGCTTAGAATTGATGAATTTTTATATTTTATTGATTTACTGTTGTTGAATTTATTTATGTATTTGAAGATTGTTGAATTTATTTTTTTTTGTGAGGTTGATGACTTTTTTAAAGAATTGAATGATGTGATTGAAATTTTATAGTTTTTGAGACATTTAAGTATTAAATATATTTTCATTCAATATATATTCCCGTAAAATAAAAAACAGGTTATTTTTTTTATGTATAATCCACCAACTCAACCAGTTTTTTATCGGGTCGGTTCGGGTTAAACGAAAAAAATACGGGTTTAAAACTTAACTAACCTAAATATAATCGATCGGGTCGGGCATTGAGTTTTGTTAAAATCAGCCCAACCCAACCCACGTACACCCCTAATTATAATATCCTCAAGTGTATTAAACTACTTTGTCGATTTCCTCGTATTATTTTTACACCTCAGCTAAACAATACGTCTGAAAGACGATGTTGTTCAAGATACCATAGGTTTCACATCACATATAAATATAACCAATCCATTGACCACATGAATTATAGCAGTGCAAAAACACCATAAAAAATCGTAAATATGAACGATAATACACATCACTAATTAATATTTTGTGGAATTTGATATCATGACGATTCAGAGCCACGAAAAAACCATTGAAACTCAAGAATATTTTGCATGTACAAATTTCTCAATGGAACAACGATCCCCACACATAATGATAATAATAATAATAATAATAATAATATTAATAAATAATTAATATATAATCTATAAATATTTGTCCAACACCTAAATAAAATACGAATAACCTATCTGCTTTCGCCACCCCCTCTTCGGGGCGACTTCAGTTTCTACATTTGCCAACTTTAGCATTTGGCACCCCCCCTTTTTTTTTGGTGTTGACTTTTCCATCAACCCTTCATTCCATAATTGACATTTTCAAATAGTACTAGATAATTTTTTTTCCATCCAATTGATAATGTCCTGAGCTATTGCTTCACGCTCGGGCTCAAACAAAAGATCATGCAAGAACCCATCATAAAGCTTTATGTCTTTGAACTCCGAAGGTGCATTATTGTATAGATCTTGTGATGCCAATGGATCAGTTACTTTATCCGCAGTTCCGTGCAAGACGAAGAATGGTACTGTTACAGACTTGAAATTTCGCGTTAAGTAAGACGATATTCGCAGTATTTCGTGCCCAGTTCGGACCCTTATAGGTCCTGTGTAGACCAGTGGATCAGAGTACTTTGCCACCAATGCTGCTGGGTCCCTCGAAACCGGAATCCCCCTTTTGTTTGCTCCTTTGAATTGGAACCTTGGAGCTACCAGAGAAAATATAGGAGCAACAGCCTGCACCAACACATTACATAGAAAGAACATTTTAACACGCTAATAAAAAAAATGCGTGGAATACATAATCTATGCTACTTAAGCAATAGATTATGTTGCTTAGCACAGAAGCAACAAAACAGAAACAGTTCAATGTCAAAACATCATGCACAACCTTACAAATGCAAAACTTACACCAACAATTGGGTGAGCTGGCTTCACTCGCAAAGCCGGTGAGGTTAATATAATTCCTTCCACCATCTCTTCAATATGAGGACGGGATGCCGCCTACACAATAAAATGTAGAAATTAAAATTCAAAATTCAACAAAGACAGACAAATTTAGTATCATAATATATGCAGAAGATTTCAGACTTACTTTCAAAACCACAGCACCTCCAGTGGAGTGACCAAAGAGAAAACATGGTATCCCCGGATTCTCTGATTTAATCTTTTCCAAGAAAGCTCCCTGTCAAAACACCAATAGCATTTGAAAATGAAATTCATTGAACTTGTTTCCTTAACATCGTTTCAATGTTTCAAATGATAGAAACTCTACTAATGCTTAAAGTTATTTCCATCCTATGTATAAGAACACATATTTATACAACGAAATAAAGTAGAAATATACTTACTGTGTCTGCAACCACATGATCAAGAGAAGGAACATAACCATGTAATCCATCACTTCCTCCATGACCTGGAGCAATAAAACAAATAACTTAAGACCGGTCATGAAAAGATAAGAATGATAAAACAACAAAATAAAATTGAAGTACAAGGATTGAAAATAATGCAGCATAAAAATTAAATTACCTATCCAGTCCATTGCATAGACACCAAAGTTGCACAATGTTAACTGCCTAGCAAAATTTGCATATCTTCCACTGAAAAATGAGCTTAATCAGACTTGGGTGCAAAACATATATCCTACTGCTTATCTTAGAAACAACCATAGGAAAGATTTAAGTGTATATAAGATCCCTAATAAAAGCGGCAAAAAGTCATATATTGGAAAGAAAAAAAAAAGTAACAGACACTGGACTAGTCCCACAACGAGTAACAACCATTGAGCTTTGAAAAAAGTAATAATTTAAAAGCAAGATTACCTGTGTTCATTAAGCCCATGAATGATGATCAGAATGCCCCTGAAAGAACATAAAGGAAAATAACTTGAGCCAAATGTTTAAGAGAGCAGTGGAACTGTATCGAATAAAACCCCAAATAATAAAGAGCTGGCGATAAACAGGAGCTTTCTATCCATTCTTGGTACAATGACAAATCTATCATCTCAGAAAAATAATATTGAGAAAGTTAAAAAGAGAGATATTAATCAAGGATTTTGACTGTCTACTGTGTAAAATAACTGCATACAATCTCAGCCATAAACATGACCATATTTTTCTTATCATGAACATAATAAAATTAAAATTTGAACAGGGGTAGGGGATCTATTTCCCTCAAATAAAAAGACATAAAGCAACTGAATATTATGGCAACCAATATGATTTTATTATCTTTTTAATGGAAAACTCCTCATTCTCCAATATAGCACACATTAATATGCAAAACAAATCTCATTCTGTATGAAGAACATCGTAATGCAAGAATTCAGTTTACCCAACTTTTAGAAGTCTATTTACTTTGTGAAAATATTTTTTAATTTTATTTTGTAAATGTTGTGTTAGTTTTACTTCCTAACAAGAAGATAAGAGACTCTTGAAATAAAGAATTGTTTGCATTTCCACAAACAATGAAAATGTCTGAAAAAAAATATTTTAAAATATTTTCACAAAGTATCTGAGCCCTAAGTTTCCCTTTCGCAATTTGTATCACTTAAACTTTCTTTCATCTGTATGCATCCAATTGCTCTATTCACCAAATTCAATTGACTTCAATTTCCCAATTTTGGCAACTGAAAAACCTAAAATCTAAACCTTCTTTTCACACTTGAGAACTTAATCTCTATCTCTAGTTAGAAAGAACTAAAAATCACGCACATAAATTCGTTATCAACAGAATTAACAAGATACCTACAAATTTCAACACGCAAATCAAAAGAAAAAGAAAAAAAAATAAAGAATAGAAGAAAACCTTACTTAAGATCACCGGTAACCGGAAACCATGACCGGCAAAACAAAGCGTTGTTTCTAACACCATAGAAAATCGAAGTATTCCACCGGCAACAACCGTCATCATGACCCATTCCAACGTCTTGCGCCAACGCTCTTCTCCTAAACGTGTCCTCTTCGTCTCGAACCAACCATTTTCGCTTCAAATGTTTCCTCGGAGAAGACGGTGCCGCCGTCAGAGACGACGGCGAAGAGAGACGAGGACGAATGAACAATAGGAAAGAGAGAAAGAACGTGTAGACGAATATGAGAGAGGCTCTGAAGGCTTTGAGAAGAGGAATTATACGATTGCTCGCTCCTGATGTTAATGGCTCCATCTCCGTTTCGATGGAAGACATCGGCAACGGCGGCGGAGAAAAGCGGCGGCAGCGGAAAAGGCGGTAGAAACGGGATACAGAGACAGCACAATAACAACACAAAAAAGAAACACAATAGTTGTGCTTATATTTATACTTTTTGTTAAAAGAATTTTGGCCGTTAATATTTAGCGCTATGATAATCTGACGGTTGGTGTTTGATTTATTAGAGGCAAAAAAGTAAAAGAAAAAGCTTTGTTCGCATCGGAGGACGGAATCACGAACGGACGTGATATCTTTAATGAGTACAGCCAATAGTCGTTGCGCTGATTAAGTGTTTGGATGTGAATGGACACGTGGCTTTTTTAATTCTGGAATGCCGGATGAAAAAACGCGTGGTGACAAAATCAACTCCTTTTTTTATTTGAAAAAATCAAATATTTTTTTCTTTCTTTTTATTAGTCAGCTGCCGAGAAATATACGTATTTATTCCTTACAAGAAATTACAACATCCCTTACTTTATGCACTTCTTTCAAGATTTAACAAAATTCCAAAATGCAAATATTCAATTAAATTTAATTCTAGCTCGTTTTGTCATAATGTTACAATTTTCTTTTTGTCTTAGTTGCACCTCATTTTATGGTGAAGACTTTTTTTACCTTTTATTGCATTGAATTATTTTATTCAAAAAATGTAAAAGTAATTAAATAAAAAATAGTATTTTAAATTTAATAGTACTCTCCCTCTAGACTCATATACGCAAAAATAATGAACACATGCATAAATTAAGAATGTTGGCACTTGACTATCAAATTAAGCTGGTCTGACATAATAGTATTAAGGGTCTTCATTAAAAAGTTGAATATTTATTAATACATTCATTAAAAATAAAAAATTTATATTGAAAGAAACAAAATTTTAAATTTTAAAAAATTAATACACGAATTTTAATACATATAATATATTTTCTTCTTTTTCTATATTTAGCACTTGTCTAGTATTAAATATCGGGGAATTAGTAGAAATTTGTTTATATTTGAGTTTAATAATTATGATTTTTTTATAGTCCTTTCACTCATTTCATTGCCTTTTTTTAAATTTGTTATTTATAATACAGCTATTTATTTTTTTTCTTTAGTATTTTTAATCATTTAGTACTCTAGAATAAAATATAAATAAAAAATGATAGTTAAAAAATTGATGTATTTAGTCTTAATTTTTAATTAAATATATTAATTTTTTAACTATTATTTTATTTATTTTTCTTTCTGCAATAAATAATAACTAAAAATATTATTTATAAATTGAATTAAAATTTAAATATAACAATTAAATAACAACAACTATTTTCTTCAAATATGCTTAAAAGTTTTTATCCACCTACTGTAAAGAATTGCAGAGAATACACACAATTATGTGTTGGTAAGATAAACAAAACCATACAAAGTTCAATAATACGCCACATGAGGCAGATGAGTTCTAGACCACACCAAACAGTAAGCTATTGCTATATCCTATTAAAAAAAATAGAAGCTTTAATATTTTTGGTGAATGTTATTTAATTATTACATTTTAAAAGATATTAAATAGTTTTTATTAGATAATAACCTATCTATTTATCGATTTAAAGACACATTGAATTACCATATGTACAATATAAATCCCAAAAAAAAAAATAGTGTTTTAAATTTTTGTATTAATTTTTTGAAAAGTCTAAAAATTGATATATTGATCATTAAATTTTGATATTTTATAATTTAAGATTTCCCTTCGCATCATTTATTGTGAAGACTCTATTAAAAAAAGATAACAAAAGTCATAGAGTGGACGAAGATTTTCAACCAATTCATATGAGGTTCTGTTTAAAACATACTCCATTTAATTTTAAATATAAAAGAAATTGAGTTTAATCCAATTTTGTATTATATTAAAGACTAGAGGCATAAGTGACCGTGACACCAACTAACTGTACTTGATCGCCATTTCGTGTGTGGCTTGAGTTTCTCTTCACATTCAATTCTCCGACTTTTGTAATTTCTTCGATTCAAGTAGATTATGGGTTTCAAATGCTTAAGTAGTAGATTCAAGTGCATAATAGTTTCAACTTTTTCATTTTCGAACACGACGGTGCAATCAGGCTGCAAAATCAATAATTCGCACACAACACTGTTTAACAAGAGTGATTGTCCTTTTGGATGCAGAGTAATTTAGAGAAGTAGACATTATTATTTAAGTAAGTGAAAAGTGCCAAATTTACGTAATTTTCAACGTATAAATTTTTCTTAAATTATTGTATATGTTGTTTAGTAATTAAGATTTGAGATATAAGAAATGATGATATGTTGTATTTTTTCTTATTTTTTTAAATAAAATGAGAATAAAAATTGAAGAAAAGAACAATCAAGATCATTGAACTCAAGATTTGAGGAAACAAGGCAGATGAGATTAACTGAGCAAGTTCACAACAATGAGTTTACTAAATTTTGTGAATAGTAATCTCGCTTAGCGAAATTAAAGACGGTTTGATACTTGAAATTTGCTTCACCATGAAGCATACTTACTCGTTAAGCGAATTAGACGTTCGTTGAGAGAAATGTCAATTATCAGAAAAATATTTAAAGCTGAAGTGTTTGCCAAATAAAAAAGAGGGGAAAGAAAAGAAAGAAGGAGGGAAAAAACCAAAGGAATTCACTTGAAAGACCATTAGAAAAAGTTGGGAATCGTCATTGAATCCCAATTTCTCTTCTTTTCATCTTGATCTTGTAAAGCTTCCATGAATCGTCTTTTAAACAAAACAGTTGATCTATCATCGTTATTAAGGAATTAATAAGGTGTAAATAGTGTAGTGATGATGTTGATATTAACATGAATATGTGTAAATGATCAATAGGGTACATGAGAAAGTGATTGATAAAATCTAATCCGAGCAATCTAACATCACTGTTAAATTTATATTACATTTGTTGTTTTTTTTTATCTAATTAAATTTATGAAGGAAACCCTCACACCACTTCACTTAGAACTATAAACTTTGTTGAACGGTTAAATATCGCACAAGTCGATGTGAATCTGATAATTTATATATTTACTTTTGATACAATCACCGGTAAGTCTAAGTTCAATATTCATCTTCTATGTTCAATTCTAATACAATTTCAATATTCATCTTTTAATTTAGCCTAAGTTCTATGTTCAATTCTCACACTATTTTATTTAACTCTGACTCTCGTACTATGTTGACCTTGAACCTGATTCTCAAAAGATGAGGATGATCAAACAAACATATGCATCCAAAAATGCGAGAACTTTAGTAATGTGAAATTCCATACAACCTCAACAATTTCAACTTGTTCTATTTTACTAGTTGCGGAAAAGAATATGTAAATTGGGCTTTTACTCATATTTGTGAGCCATCCAAGTTATCTACTTTTTCTTTTTAATACCCCCCCTCGCTCAGCTATATACCTGTGAATTCTGTGATTGATCTGTTTAGCTACATTCGAGCGATTCAAAGCTGTCTACCCATCCATGCATGCATATATACAACTTGATCCATATGCATGCAACATTTCTGAATATTCACGAGTTAAAGTTAGAAAGTAAAGATAAAAATTAATTAATTACATGTCTTGGCAAACAGGGAATAGCAAACTTTAATTGTGTAAATTATATTAAATCAACTAGTGGCCTTTTGCAGTGCTAGTGGACAAATAAATTAATTGTATTGATACGATTTCATATGTACAAATACAGTTTACCTTAGTCTGTAAAGTGTTAATACCTTCTTTGATCAAATGTCTTTTTTATTTATAGAAAAAGTTCCTACTTTGTCAATCATAGGCATCATTACTCTAAAGAAATATCATCTAACTTCATTTTATCTTATCACTCTCAAGCCACATATTATGTATAAATACGCACATACTAGTATGCATGATGCAACCTTAGCAAGACGTACAAAAGCAGGGGATCAAACACTAGTACTTACCCATGGTGCTTGCTCTAGTCAATAATCTTCAATTTATTAACTACTTTAATTTAGATTATTATTGCCTTGTGTGTTTGTTTTTTACAAATTAATTAATCACATACATAAATATTGTTGCATACATTGAATCCCTTACAGGATTTGGATATTACATAAGCTAATTGTGAGACCGTTATATATATATATATGGAGAAATAAAAAAATTCTCTTTATATTTAATTGTCTATGCAGAGGCTACACAATGCAATTTTTGTAGGAGATCTAAATCTATCACGATACTTACGTGTTCTATGTATTTCTATTTATAGGAGGAGAATCATAAAGAACTTCGAAAGACGGTTTCGGATGTGTCGCAAAAAATTGAGAAATATTATTCCATGGAATTGGAAAGAAAGTTTGATGCAATTGAAGAGGTAGAAGAATGTGAATGTGAATGTTGTGGGCTGAAGGAGGAATGTACAAGAAGTTATATGAGAGAAGTTGAAGAAAATTATTGTGGGAAATGGGTTTGTGGGCTTTGTTGTGAAGCAGTTAAAGAAAGAGTTGGGCCAAGTTCTAAAGTTACAATTCAAGATGCTTTGAAGTCTCATAGGGATTTTTGCCAGGAATATAATGCCTCAATAAGACTTAACCCCAAACTATCTTTAACTCTGTCTATGAGGGAAATAGCTAAAAGAAGTTTAGAGAGAAGAAAATGTAAGGGATTGGGTATAACTAAGCTTAGTAGGAGCACCACTTATCCATAAGATTAGGTGTGTTTTCTTAAATTAAATGCAACTCTCTCCAACAAATTGTTCCTTCTATTACTTTTTTCATAAATCATTACTAAAAAAATCAAGTTGTAAGTGGAGGATAACTCTTATACTATATTAAATTTAGATTTTTTATTTTTTTATATTGATTTATAAGGCAAAAAATGACATTATTTATAAATTTTTTAAGGTCTTATCAATTGATTTTGGGCATTATTTGTTATCCTTTGAAGTATGGAACTATGGATATACCAAGTACTCCTTCATACATTTTCAACACACAAATACTAAATAATTTATGAATTTTCTCATATTGAAATACAACGCAAGGTCATGTTGGCGATCTTAAGATTGAAATTCATTATGTCTCATTTGCATGCAATTTAAATTGTGGGACATGATAAATTTAGTGATAAAGATCATCAATATAACTTTGAGGTTGAAATTGACATGAGAAGATTCAAATTTAATATCAATAAATTTAATTCATATGCATTGATAATGAATATTTTTTATACTATTAATTAATTTCAATCGTAAAATCACAAAAAATATTTAATTTTAATCATATCTAATTTAAAAGTCATACAAATAATAACCAGTGAGTAGTTGACAATTTAAAAAATTTACATTTATCGTGTTGTGTGTCAATGTCAATCTTATTCTTATTAAATAAGCAACATTACTTATTTTGTTTGTTTTTAATTATTATATTTTTTTTTGAATTTTTATTTATTTATCTACATTTTCAAATTTTAACTTTGTATTAACTATTCTTTTGTGAATTATACTCTAACCTTATCAGTTTACAGTTAGATTAATAAAAAGTTCGAATAAATGAATTAATAAAAAAGATCGAATAAATGGGTGACTGAGATAATGAAATATTATATATTCTGAATTTGCTTCTCAAACAAGTTATTATACAAAACAATCTTAAAAGACAAATATATATGGATAGAAGGAGTACCAAATACTTATTAATTAGTCACCATTGATGATGATTGCCATATTTACCTTCCATTTTCAACAAAATGTTATGTTTTTTTGTATGAGAATACACATTCAGAGAGTAAAAAATTTGTGTTTTTTGGAATTGTTTTTCGTTGTATGAAGGGGTGTGAAAAGAAACTCGATTATCCTCGTGGTGATGATGCAACAGCCGAAGGTTGTGCAAATTTCATCTCTAATCGGACAGTACACAAGTTGGCCCATCTCACTGTTCGTAAAGGGCTGCATGTGCTGGACTGCAAAACTCACAAGTTTCAATGGTTGCTCAGTTTTGGGCGTTAACAATTTGTCCACATAATTATTTTACAAAACAATATTTTATTTATTTTAAAACAAATAAAAATATACAAGTAAAATTAACTTTTAAGAGAAATAATTTAATTTAATAGTTTTTGGAAATATTAGATAAATTATTTAAAAAGTTAATATCCCTTTTTTTTTTCCTATCAGTTATGTATCGGACATATATAAATATATGCTTGATAAGTTTGTCATTATGTTAAGTCACCTTGTTATGTTTATCAATATATGCTTTTGCCCTCTATGCCATATATATGACATTATTTAACAAAACTCACAGAAAAAGATGAGTCGCGTAAGCAATAACAAAGTAGGCGGTCCGATTCGTTTAGCCCGCTAAAAATGGAGTTGGACAGACCAATTTAGATGGTCAAGTTGAAACTACTACTTCGCCTCGTCTTATGGTGGGTTTGCAAGACGATCTGTCAAATTTTTTTATTTTAACATTTTGTAAAAATAATATATGCAACAATAATCAATCCACAAAACTAAATACCAAAACAAAGTCATCACTAGCATAAAAAAAACTCAAAATAAATTCATCATTATTAAACAATTCCAACAAATTTATTACAATCTACTAACTCTTAAAGTATATTAATAAATAAAAAATCAAGTAATTGGACTCAAATGGTTAATGAGTTTTAATTAAAGACGAATTGTTTGAGAGTAACCAAGTTTCCTTACCTTCCGACTGAACTCTGGATTACTAAAGTCTCCTGTTTCTCTAGAAATCAAAGAGTTAAATAAAAAATATAAAGTATAAGAAATGTATTATAATTCTCTATAGAGTTTAACTTTGCATTCTGAAGATGAGATTATATGTTCTCACCTTCATAATATATTAATGCACCAACTAAAGTTATATGGTTCAATTTTTTTTATTCTTGTACATAAAACTCATATTCATATTGGCTTTTAGTTTGGGCTGATGTTTTTAATTGGATTGGATAAATCAATAGGCCACTTTGAGTTTGGTTGAGCTAGTAAATAAAGAAAAACAAACAAACCAAAATCACAAAGAAATAGCAATTTTTTTATCTTGGTCTGATGGACCAACTTCTCCCGCTTTATGTTCGCCTTATTTATTCAACATATTAAATGAGAAATGCCACATTTCAATCTGTCTAAAATGACATATTTAACGGATCGGTCTAATAAATTCAATTCGTTTTACTATCTTTATGTAGGTTTGAAACTACATCCCAATATATTAATTTAAATATATGAAGAATAACACTAATAGACCAATATAAATTTTATTTGATCTAATATTATTTGTTTTAACTATTGACATATTTGTTATGTAAAATGATACTTTGTGGCACTTTGATGGATACACATTTCCCCATTTTCCAAATCGTTTTAAAAAACTATTGACATATTTGTGGATCCTTGCCAGCTTAATTCCAATTAGGAGGTGTTTCTAGCTAGATGGGCTTCATGTTCATTAAAAAAAGAGGAATTCGTTATAATTGAGCACTTTTTTGGTAGGAAGCTGTAGAGTTTTGACACCATTTGCACGATGTGGTGCTGATCAATTAGGTTAATCCATCCACTTGAACATGTTAGTGAGTTAGTCACCATCGTAGTGGACCTTTTTAGTACTATAGATATATATTATCAATAATATTATAGTGCCCTTACATGAGAAAAAAAGTAGTATATATTTTTTATATGGATTACTTCAATTTATTCTCTTTGAAAGTGCATTATAACTTTTTCCTTTTGTTTTAAGCAAAAAGCTTTTTGTATTAAATATAGTGCATAATCTAGCAAAGAATTATTAAAGTTTTAGCTGAGTGATTGACCAAACTGGGACATTAATTAATTGATTTTGAAATGAACCCGTACAAATTTCCCAGAGATTATCAAAGAGAAATGAATCGGCTCCACGCCATGCATACCTCACACTTCATTTGAGAAACAACAACAAAATAAAAATATTATAATAATACTTGTGATTGAATTTATCATGGGATCACAAAATATTACAGTACAATGCATACTACTGAAAAGTGTGTCATACATTAATTAATCAATATCATACGAGTATAAAATGAATATGCACTTAATCAGACGCTACTGCGCTTTACACCAAATTGGCACAAATCCACTTAGACTATATACATGTTTAGCTTTAGTTTTACGGTGAAATTGAAAACATCGCAGTAAATTATTGTAATTTTTTAAATAAATCGTAATAATATAAAAGTTGAGAGTCTTACAAAATTATATTTAAAATTTATTAATTAGACATGTACATTAAAAGTAAAATTTAATATTTCCAATATATATGTTTTAAAATACTAAATTTATTTTTAATTACATGTCAAAAATTATTTTAATTATTTTATATTAATAAAAATTGTTTTAATTTAATAATTGAAATTATGTAATAAAAAATAATCATTGAAATTATAAAAATATAAATATTAAATTAGCCTAGACTTCAATGATAAACACAATAAACTTATAGCCTTACATTTTACCAACTAATACAAACAAATATTTCTAAATATATTAGTTGTAACATGATTAATAATAGGATAAAGTTCGATATTATGAACACTCAAGAATCAAAATGCACGACATGAAATAATTAATTGATTTTCACCATCACACGATCATGATTTCTGTCAAAGACCGTAGTTTTTCTAACTTTTTAAAACAACACAAGTCACATTCTTATCATTCTTATGTCATTTCAATCATACTATTTAACAATGCTCTTAATAATAACATAAATTATTTTATTTTGGAGAGTTTTACCTTTTATTAAATAAAAAGTATAAAAGAAATTATATTTTTTATAAAATTATTTTGTATATAGTTTTAATTTTTATTGACTATTTTTGAATAATTTTGTAGTTGTAATATTTACAATATTTTAAAAAGTTTATCCACAAGAAATAAGTTTAAAATTTAATTTTTTTATGTTTTTTTTGTTAGTTATACCTTGAATTTACAAAAATTAAAAAATTCATATATAATTCATCATAAATTAAAAAAATTTAAATTTTTATAGATAAATTTTTTATAATTAAATATACTTACTAAAAGTCATTCAAATATA
>JBBPBP010009777.1:67262793-67289317 GCA_037974735.1 Cicer chorassanicum | reverse complement strand
TGATAATTTTATAGAGACTAAAAATGAAACTTTTTTACATAAACTTAAAATAAATTTTTAAAATTTTATTTTGACTAAAAATTTATTTAACACTTAAATAAATTATTTTTTAAAACCTAAAACTCTTGCCTTAATAATTTGGGTCCGAGACAAGCCAACTAAAAAAGAATTAATCAATTATAGATATGCAATGTCTAAATCCTTTAATAATTATTAATTAGTTTTATTAATTTTTTTGTCTTTTATTCTTTTATATTTTCAAAAACTTCTAAACTACGTCTTAAGTCAACTAATTTTAAAATATATTTTTAAATTGATCAATTTATATAAAATTAAGACGATCAATTTTAATATATATTTTTATTAAAATATATTTTTAAATCGATCTATTCATATAAAATTAAGAGATAGAAGAAAAAAAATTAATTTTGTTCGTAAAACCCTAGAAAATGAATATGGGCAAAGCATGCCGGGATGTGACAAAGACCACTCACTGTATATTCCTTCGAGAAAGACATAGTGGGTCTGTTAATGTTCAAATCACACAGCGATAGACGCATAGGGTGGTGAACACAACACCACTAAATAAGGAAAAAAGAAGAATATATTATTATTTAATTTTTTTATTTTTTATAAAGTTAATTAATTATGTGCCCACGGGTTAAGTACTAGTCAGTGTGTAACGTAAAAGAGTCACTACTTTTTCTTTTTATTACATTCTTCAACTTTGTGCTTCTCTTTTTTATTTTTCACTTTTATGATTTAATTGGCTCTGCTCATTCCCCTTTGCCTCACTTGTAATTTTGTAAATCCTACTTGTGTGATATACTTTCCCTTTTTCTGTAGTTCTATTCCTTAAAGTTTTCTTTCTTTCTCTCTGCAATGCATCTCTTTCTATTCTATTCCACTTTGTGATGATAGAGAGAATCCAAGACATCAAAATAAGTCCAAACAAAACCCGTTCGACAACATTGCTTTTTATCATGCTATAGGTAAAAAAAAGCCGTTACTAGTTTACTACCATTGCTCCACCCACGTTTGCCATCCATTCCAATCAAAATTACACCCTCGCCCATTCATTTCTTTCTATGTAGTCACGTCCCTTCAATAATATTTTGCTCTTTTTTACTTTAGCCTATGTTTTTAAATTATAACAAAAAAATTGATGTGATTGATGTGATTGTAATATTGTTCCAAAGATATTTAAACCCTATATTGTGGTCACAAATTCACAATTAATAAATTGAGAACTATGATCAAGTAAGTGATCTGTAACGAATGTTTATAAAAAATGGACCATCTTAAATAATTTCAATTATTTGATAGAGTTATTAAAGTCTAAATGAAGTTAGAAGTCTCTATGTAATTTGACTTATATTAGTTTAATCCTAGTAAACCAGATTTAAATTATGAGACTTGGTCAAGTTGGATGCAAGTGAATTAGTGAGAAGATGCCACAATCCATTTGAAGATAGTAGAAGAGGTTAAAAATAATGAAAATCACCAATCCATTTACGGTTTTCGCATGAATTAAATCCATTAAAAATTCAAAAAATGAGTAAATTAATCAAGAAATTATAATTTAATTAGCTTTGTCCATGAGAAACAAGAAATATAGCTTGCAATTGTTTCTATGTGTTTCCTATTCCCTTTCCATTTCCAACAACACACAATTCGTTAAGAAGCAATTAAGTAATGCATTCATTAACGAACTGTCCCTTTCTCCAAATTAATAAAAATATAATTTGATCAGCTAAACATATAATATACACCCTGTTCAAATATTCCTGTTACTACTTTGTGTGGTTGTGCCTTTTCCAAACATAAATGATGAACAATCCACCAAATTAATACACAACAGCTTGCATCCAAATTGGTTTATCAAGTGCTAAACTTCATAACTAATCTTCATTATATTGTTTTTGTAATCTTCATAACCAGTTTTGATTATATTGTTTTTTTTGGCCCAACAGACAGAATATTGCAATATACAGTTCTGAATTCTTACAACAAATACAAACCAATCGTACCAATATATATATATATATCTTTGTTCTCAATTCTAATTATAACTACTCAGGCCTATAGCCAAGTTCAACATCAAAAGCATACACATATACACAGCCTAAGAAAACTAATTAATAAACATGAAACCAAATGGGCATATTATTCACCAAATGAATTACATTTTTATAGATTGTTGTGTGTGTAACATTTTATTGAAGAAAAAAGAAGTATCAATAGAAAGAGTTTGAACTTTCAAGTGTTTGTTTTCAACGGTTACAGAATTATTTTTGTCACTTTCCCATGTGCTTAGAGAGTGAGCCAGTCAAAAAAGAACATTTTAGTAATAATCCGACAAAATCAAAGTCTTTTTCCAACATCTGTCCCTGTTTCCCTTTCAAACGTTTGTATTCAAAACACCATTCTCAAAATAAGTCAAGGTGCAATTTGGTAATTTAAATTTCAACTCAATGCCCAATTCCACCCATTCCTTCTATTTAAGCTCACACATGCTTCTCTCTCACATTCAATACATACTCTTCAAATAGTATTTCAAAGAATTCAATTAATCACTCTTCTCCCTTTCCTTTGCTTCCAATCCAAGTAAATTATTCTCTATGCTCAATTCGTTTTGACCAAGTGACCCATCCTCCAATTATGATTTTTAGGTATGTTATACTAATCATTCCTTTCCATCATCTAAGTTCATCAATATCCCCGTGCATGCATGTTCCTTAAAATAACCATACTCATATGTAATTAATAGTCTCTATAAGTCAAATTTACCACTCATAGCATAGCACCCTGCAAAACTTGCATGATTTTCATTTTTAGAAACAAATATATCTATTCTTTATTTTCATACTAGTTTGATGAATAAACTATATAGTATATACATGTAAATATTATTTGTTTCTATCCATTTTTTAAAAGGGACTCACATTTATAGTATTGAACTTTGATCATAGATCACTAACATAATTAAAAAGTAACCTTAATCATTTTGTGCACCTTTTACAGTTTGGGATCCGTGGAGCTAAACTTAAATACAAAGCTGATACAAAATTGATCATTCAAGAAGACATGGCCAAAGAAACTCCAACTACTTCCAAGTTTCTCCCATTTATGTGCCTTTTCATGTTCATGCTCAACTTCCAATCATCTCATGGAGAACAAGAGTACAAGCTTCTCTTATCCTTCAAAGCATCCATCCACTTTGATCCTCTTCACTCTCTCTCCAACTGGGTCAACACTTCCTCTGACACTATCTGCAAATGGCACGGTGTAGTGTGCGACAACTGGTCGCACGTTAACTCCGTGTCACTCTCAGGAAAAAACATCTCCGGAGAGTTTTCCTCGTCAATCTTCCAACTTCCACATGTTACAAAACTCGACCTCTCCAACAATCAACTTGTTGGAGATATCGTCTTCGATTCTCCAGTCCTCTCTTCACTTCGTTACCTCAATCTCAGCAACAACAACCTCACTGGTTCTTTACCTCAATCCTTATTTTCTACATCGTTTATCAACCTCGAAACTCTCGATCTCGTAAACAACATGTTTTCAGGGAAAATACCAGACCAAATTGGATTACTTTCAAGCTTAAAATATCTTGATCTAGGTGGCAATGTTTTAGTTGGAAAAATTCCAAATTCCATCACCAACATGACATGTCTAGAATACTTGACTTTGGCTTCAAACCAATTAGTTGGTGAAATCCCAACGGAGATAGTCCAAATGAAAAAGTTGAAATATATTTACTTGGGATACAACAACCTTTCAGGTGAGATACCAAAGAACATTGGAAAATTATTTTCTTTGAATCACCTTAATCTTGTTTACAACAATCTCACTGGAACAATTCCTGAATCACTTGGAAATCTCACATCTCTTCAATATCTCTTCCTCTACCAAAACAAACTCACTGGCCCAATTCCACAATCGATTTTCGAATTGAAAAACCTTATTTCACTTGATCTCAGTGATAATTCACTTTCTGGTGAGATTTCAAACCTTGTTGTCAACCTTCAAAAACTAGAAATTCTTCATCTTTTCTCAAACAACTTCACAGGAAAGATTCCAAACACAATAGCATCATTACCTCACCTTCAAGTTCTTCAGCTCTGGTCAAACAAATTAACAGGTGAGATTCCACAAGAACTTGGAAAAAACAACAACCTCACTATACTTGACCTCTCTTCCAACAACCTAACAGGCAAAATCCCAAACAGTTTATGTGCATCCAAAAATCTGTACAAACTTATTCTATTTTCAAACTCTTTCAAAGGTGAAATACCAAAAGAGTTAACCTCATGCAGAACCTTACAACGAGTGAGACTTCAAAACAACAACTTGTCCGGGAAATTACCATTTGAAATGACTAAATTGCCCCTTATATACTTGTTGGATATCTCTGGTAACAAACTTTCTGGAAGAATTGATGACAGAAAATGGAACATGCCATCACTTCAAATGCTGAATTTGGCTAACAATAATTTCTCAGGTGAATTACCAAACTCTTTTGGGAGTGAAAAACTTGAAGGATTGGATTTATCAGAGAATCAATTTTCTGGTAATATTCCAATAAGTTTCAGAAATTTACCAGAACTTGTTCAATTGAAACTCAACAATAACAAGTTTTTTGGTAACATACCAGACGAACTTTTTAAATGCAACAAGCTTGTTGCTTTAGATTTAAGTCACAATCAGTTAAGTGGTAAAATTCCGGCGAAACTCGCCGAGATGCCAGTTCTCGGTCTACTTGACTTATCGGAGAATCAATTTTCCGGCGAAATTCCGAAGAGTTTAGGAAGCATTGAATCACTTGTTGAGGTTAATATATCGTTTAACCATTTTCATGGAAGTTTACCTTCCACTGAAGCTTTCTTTGCAATCAATGCAAGTTCAGTCGCCGGCAACAACCTTTGCGACCGTAACGGTGATGATTCTAACGGTTTACCACCATGCAAAAGTGATCAATTCAATTCAACTACGTTGTTCGTTTTAATTTGTTTTCTGTTAGGGTTTGTTGCGTTGGTTGGTGCTGGTTTTCTTTTAGTTTTTGTTCGTAGAAGAAAGAAGAGTTTCGAGATTCGAAGATTTGAAAATGAAGACGGTTCATGGGAAGTGATGTTTTTCAATTCTAAGGGTTTGAAATTGATAAACGTGGAAGATGTTTTATCGTCGGTGAAAGAAGGAAAAGTGATTTCAAAGGGAAAAAATTGGGTTTCTTATGAAGGAAAGTGCGTTTCGAATGAAATGCAATTCGTTGTGAAAGAAATAAGCGATTTAAATTCTGTTCCTTTGAGTTTCTGGGATGATGCGGTGGAGTTTGGGAAGAAAGTGAGACACGTTAATATTGTGAAGCTTATTGGAATGTTTAAGTGTGGGAAAAGAGGGTATTTGGTTTATGAGAATGAAGAGGGAAAGAAAATGAGTGAAATTATTTATAATTTGAGTTGGGAAAGGCGAAAGAAAATTGCCGTGGGTATTGCGAAAGCGATAAAGTTTTTGCAGTGTGAGTGTTTGTGGAATGGTTTGGTTGGTGAGGTTTCGCCGGAGATTGTTTTGGTGGACGGAAAGGGTGTCGCCCGCCTCATGCTCAACCCTCCCGGCATTGCAACGGCTTTTATGGATTTGAAGGGTTTTGTTTCTTCAGCCTACGTTGCTCCAGGTACTTACTTAAAATCCCTCTTTTACCCTTTCAATCTTTAATTTGTTGTTACTAATTGATGTGGGTTAAAATATTTGGAGGATCATTAACTTGATATTTATGGTTGTTGCACTTGTGTTTGTATCCTCTATAGTACTTGTATGGTCCATAAAATGATCTTTGGAGAGATAGAATATATATATATATATATATATATATATATATATATATATATATCTGGATTAAACAATCCTCACAACTACCGCCCTTTACATGTGTTGTATAGCATGTTGAATGGTTTATGCTGATTGTATGGTATAGTTCGATTTAGTATTAACATTTGTATTGAAGTAACAAATAAGACAAAGAATAAAATTTGAAAATATAATTGTCTTAATTAAGTTGATGCATGTATAATAATCGAGAAATGTCTTATCGGACTTATGTTATGTCAAACCATATCTGAATTGTTTTTGGATGAATGTGTGAGTAATAAGAATTCCATGTGTTTCAGAGGAAAGAAAGGGGAAAGATGTGACGGAGAAGAGTGAGATATATGGTTTTGGAGTTATGCTGATTGAATTATTGACTGGAAGAAGCCCTCTGGACATAGAAGCAGGAAATGGCATACATCACAAGAATAATATTGTTGAGTGGGCCCGTTACTGTTACTCTGATTGTCATATTGACACGTGGATAGATAATGTCATAATGAAGGGTGGAGATGCATCGACCCATGAAAACGACATCGTGGAAACCATGAATCTTGCTCTGCATTGTACCGCAACTGATCCCACTGCAAGGCCATGCGCAAGAGATGTACTCAAAGCCCTAGAGAGCAACACATTCACTTTTTGCTGATTTTTTGTTTGCGTGTTCTCTAATCTTTCTTACAAGTTTTTCATATTTTTCTCTTTCTTAATTTCAGTTTTCTCTTTTTTCTACTTGATTTGTTAAAGTTTTTAATTAGTTTAGCATAAGTAATTAAGTTGTTGATGAAGAAATTGTTCAGGAAATGTTTGCTTGATATATTATAGAGCATGCTTGACATACTTATTATCATGAGTGTAAAAGTAAATGTAAATAAGTTGAATGTTATATAAAATCAATGCATTCACTATATATAATTTGTTCTTTTTTACGACATCGCGTTATGTGGATTCCTAGATATGAAATATGTGAAATTGTACGCAATCACTTTATTTCGATTATTTGATTAAAGATTATATATAGTTTAAATTTCTAAGATTGAAATTTTTATTTTATTTTTATTTTTTTAAATAATCTAAATTTGTCTTAAAATTTGAACTGATCTTAATTAGAAAGTCAAAATGTGTGTGATTGCATGCAATTACATTGTATCTAATTCAAATTTCTATACTTGTTTGATTTTTTTTTGGGTTTGTTTCCCTTGTTTGATTTTATCTAAGTAAGTTGTTATTCACATTTTTGGAACCAATTATAAAGATTCTTTGATTTCACAATTGGAATATAAATTTTAATGTTTATAATAGATTTATTAAAATAGAGTAATTGATACATCTTAGAGTTACTCTCCAAGTAACTTTATCTCGAAGAAATAGCTTATTAGTTTGGTTTAATAACTTTATCTCGAAGAAGTAACTTATTAGTTTGTTTAGAAACATTCAAAGAATTACATGTAAGAGGTCTAAAGTTCGATATCCCAAACACTAACATTTTTCTCTCTTAACATTTATATTAACTACAAAAATTCATCTATAAAAAATAACTCAACACTAATTAGAATAATAGATTTTGAGTAGCCTTCGATTCATTTTAATAAATTTGTACATAAAATAATAATTCAACAGTAATATAATATTTTTAATATTTTAGTAGGCTTATTTTAAATTTTTTTATTAAAAGTTAATGTATGACATTTTAACTGGTGACACAAACAACTATAAAACAGTGCCTGTGTTTTAATTTATACTCCCTCTTTTCCTCAATACATGTTGCTTTTTGGAGAAATGTTTTATTCTTTTTTACATATTGTTATGATAGTTTAAATTTATATTTTGTCCATTTTATTCTTGTGTGCTATTAATTATATTTTCGATTTTTCATAAAATAATCATTCCCAAAATTAATTGAAAAAAATTGATGGCAATACATACACTCCCAAATTTTTTTTTATTGAACCCCAATTCTTCTAAATCAACTTCTATTTACATCACTACCTACAAATGAAAATGACGATAAAATATATAAAGGAAAATGCCTCTAATACGTTGCCGCTAATAAAAGAGAGAAAAATTGCCGTAACAAATGTCCTAGTATTGAAAATAAAAAAATGATAGAGGGTAATATGAATATTTTCATTTCAAACAATTGAACGTGACAGGGTTTTATTCAATCTTCATGAATTAAGGAAAGTGGACAAACCAATCCTATTTTAATAGATCTCATCAATAGTTATTTACCTATTATAAGTATTTCCTGATTAACTAATTAAATAGTGTACTTCGGGAGTTTGGTCTAGATTTACAAATAACAAAACAACCCTTATTTGTGTAGTATACTCTTAGATTCATAAATCTATTTAACACCTTGATTTCTTTATATATCTATCTTCTTATTGCATCACTTAACATATTACTTCTAAGCGTACAATGACGCCACACAATGCAAGACGCACTCCAGTTATTATGTAAAAGCATGAGTATAGGTTGGGGATATTCTCAACCAGGCCAGACCACAAGCTTTCTTTAGTGGCCTACCTTCCTTCCAATTCCATGTTATGATGATAGTGTTTCTAAAAAATTAAATTTCCTTTATCCTTTTCCTTTTCTTTTGTTTTAAATTTTTTTTCTTTCACATTATGGCGCCTCTAAGTAATGATGGTTTTACAAGAATCCTTTTTTTTTTTTCTCATATAGAACTTATCTTGAAGGGGTTTACACAGTTAGAAGATTCCATGAATAAAGATATGAATCTAAAGTCTGAACATAAAAATATATCTAGGTGACATTATGAGAAGAGCAAAACAGCTCATTCTGGCTGGCATAGATATGAATATGATTTGCTACAATATGTTTGTTCTTC
Source organism: Cicer chorassanicum (assembly GCA_037974735.1). Taxonomy (NCBI): domain Eukaryota; kingdom Viridiplantae; phylum Streptophyta; class Magnoliopsida; order Fabales; family Fabaceae; genus Cicer; species Cicer chorassanicum. Next base: position 67,280,595 of record JBBPBP010009777.1, on the reverse strand, counting down.
TTAAAAGCTCCCCCCAACCCAAGATTTTCAATTATAGTCTTGGAGACCATGCAAAAGGTTCTTTTGCTTAAGTCAAAAAAGTCTCTTTCTCTCTGAATTTTTTTTTTCTTCTTTGGTTTTGGTAAGAAGCGTTTAAATTCTTATTGTCTTTACATTTTTCGATTCCTTTTGTTTACTTTGTAGATTGATCACAACAAAAACAACTTTCATGTTTGCTCCTTTCATAAAAGATAGTTGGCTTTTGTTTTTGGACTTTTGTGTACTTAATAATATTCTTTGATCCACGTGCAAGTGCAACCCGTTAGATTGATTGATATTGCACTTTGCACACATGCATACCTATGCTTGACTCAATTTATGGATTCAAAGTTTGAGAAAAAGGATTTTACCTAGCTAGTGCGATTGAGTATTGACCAATATATAGTACATTAATTAGAAAAGTTAGTATGAAAGCTATTTGCATTGTTGAGCGTGAAAACAAGCATTGTGTGCAAAAGGAAAAGGGATAAATAGTGTAGGAGGTAGTGTTGCAATCCCTGAAAATTTAAGTGCATATGTAGATAATATAGGGAATTTTGCAAAATTACAATCACGCGGTGATTTTATTAAAGTTTTAAAGTGTAGTTTTTGATATAATTACATTAGTTTAATGTGATTCTATATTAATTATCGTACAAACATGTACTAAATAAAATATATGAAGTATTTGCATCCTCTATAATAGTTGTATGGTGCAATAATTATAGAAACCATTAAATTTAAAAAGATAAAAAAAAATTATCTCTAGATTTAATTATCCTCACTTCTACTACTGGAATGTGTAGCTAGTGTAAGAGGAAAAAAAATGCTGCTAATAAAATGGATATATATTGTCATTAAATCTATATTTTTAAGGGGATGATCACAATGTATAGAAAAGTGAAGAGTTGATGAATGAACATAATAATTAATTGAAGATTTGGAAATTGACTTTGTGCATGTAGCAGCTCTCTTGCTTGGACTATAAAGTGCATATTGATACGGTAATAATTGTGATTTTGGGTTAATTGGATATTGAAGCGAATGGAATGGTTACACATAGTTGGGTGATGTTTTAAAATATAATCTAGTCAATTGATCAAAGTGATGATGTACTCATTGGAATGAATCTAAAAGATGCTTTACTTTTGTATATAATTTAAGCTTTATTCCATAACTTTGTTTTGTCTCTCATTTGTTAACGTGCCGGGTCAAAGTTCACATCAAACTCTCCAAAAACAAAACGAAAGACACTTTAAAGAGAACTCTTGGGTCGATTTCCCTTTCAATTGATGGTAACGCAAGTAAAGTAATAACAAACTTTAATGTCCTTGTTATCCTGAAATTATAATACAATCCGTGCTTCAGTCTAATTGGTCTTTATTTCTTCGATCTATAATTACCATATACTTCGATTTTTATTTATTTATTTTATTCAAATTTTGGAACAAACGATTACGACAGTACTGGCTGGTACAATCATGGTATCCCTTGCATTTCTTTTGTTACAATTTCCATCAATTAAGAAAATCATATCAGAATTCAGAACATTAACAAATTATTTAAAGTGCAATTTGCATTTTTCAGTTTTTTATGGTAAAATCTAATATATTAAATAAGAGATCAAGTTGTAATTAGCACAAATAGTGCCAAACCAACTTAAAAAAGAAATTAAGTACATGACAATGGAATAAAGTCAATTCAACTATTATAATTTTAAATAAAAATCATAAAATGAAAAAAAGAAAATATTAAACAATAAGGTAATTATTTAAATATATTAAATAATTCATAAAAATTATATAATCAATTGGTAAGAACTAATTCGTATAGCTATACTGTTATACTAACTAATTTATTATTTATTACAATAAACAATTATAAGTTAAAAAAGAGCCACCTATTTAATGTATGAAAACCTCTAGAATTTTGATCTCAATGCCAACATGTCACTCCCACATTTCTCTAAACCAAAGAGGCATTCATGATTCTCGTTAGGGATGGGAATAGCTTATGTTATGTCAGGCTTTGAAAGGTTTAAGTCTGACCTACGATTAATTTTTTCAGCCTAAACTTGGCTTACGGCTTATCATAGCCTTTTTTTTTCCAGTCTGACCTGACCTTTTTAAAAAATCTAGTCTGACCTGAAAGTTTATTTAAAAGTATATTTTACATTTAAATAGTATATATTATATTTTTTAAATAAGCTAAACTAGACCTTTATATATAACTAAATCTAATAAAATATTTTATAACTAGCAAGTATGCAACCACCATCCAAAAAAAAAAATTAAACAAAATGAACCCATAATTAACAAATTTAAAATAACAAATACTAATAATAATAAAAAATAACGATATTAATAAATAATAATAATAATAATAAAATATAATTTTTTTGTAAGTTTGAATCTGATCTATTTAAATTAATAGACTTTAAAAAAAGCTTGAGCCTAACCTTTTTATTAAACAAGTCAGACTGGACCAGACCACTGCCCCTTACGGACGGTCTAACCTATTCTCACCCCTAATTCTCTTCTATTAATTCAAGATCCTTTTTTCATCTACATACAAAACCCCATTATAAATCACAATTAACATAGTTTAAATCTAACTTTGAATTTTAATATTAAAACAAATCAATTGCGAATTAATTTGGACGACAGAGATGATTTTATGGACTATCAACATGTTACAAGGAATCATAATATAAGAGCTAATTTTATTCAATTTTGTATATGTTATTATAAACCAATATAAAACTAATTTTTTTTATATATTTTAAACCAATATATACTGATTTCACATTTTATGTTGTGAAAAATCAAAATGGAAACCAAATTACCAATATAGTAATAAATATTCTAATTCTAAATATAATTATGAGTATATGAAACCAATCAAATTGAAACCAAAGGAAAGAAGAAAAAAAACCTCAATCAAATGGAGAAATTTTTATCCACCAAAATGCCACTAATAATTATTTTACATAATAAATATATCAATAGTTAAAACATGAAATATTAGATCTAATAAAATTTATATTGATCTATTAGTGTTATTCTTCATATATTCGAATTGATATATTGTCATTTTTTTTTTCAAATTTATTGTTAATGTTTATATTTTGTTTTATTGTCTTCAGTTACAAAAATAAAAATAAACATTTTTAAATTCTCTCAAAGTCAAAAACTATTACATTAATAATATCCATTAAATGAGAGAATCAATTGTATTGAAACTCATTTTAAATTATAGAAGATATAAATTATTGTTCAAGCTTCACATTTGCATTTATAAAACACACATAAGGTGGCTGCTTACTTTCTAGCTCTCCCATCTTCCATGAGGAGTTTCTTTCTTTCTTTTTCATTATTTGATCGTTTGATAAACTTTATTTTAATCTTTTATTTCTTATTTGATCTCTATTTTTTTTTTCTATTTTGCGGCGACCTTGACTAAGGGTATGGAAGTTTGGTGATGAGGTTATTTTCTGTTTTTATTTTCATTTATTCATTTTTGAATTCTGTACAAAATTTTCCATTATCGAATTTCTTCTCTTTGATAGATTTATTTGTCAAAGATAATTTATGTTTTATGGGTAGACAAAACTCAACGAGTCTCCTCAATTTTATAAGGGTCCATAACATAATTTTTAGAGTTAAATATATTTATTTTTTACATGATTACAATATTTATAAAATACATACTTTAGAGAGTCACTTTTTTGAATCACCGAATGCAATCACACTTTTTAAAAAAATGACACAAGTTATCACGTCATAATATATAATTTAGAAATCATATAATACAAACATGACACACAAGAGCTACATCAACATCTACAATTTTTACTCAACAATTTATTTACAATCTAAACAAATGAAAAAAAATGTTTCAATTAATTACATATTGTACTATTTAGTTAAAATTTTAAATGTTATTTCGCTATTACTTTTTTTGTAACTGTTATTTAGTTATTATAATTTTTAAAAGATATTAAATATTTTTATTAAATAATAATTCATTTTTCCATCAATTTAAAGACAAAATTTATCTGTGCACCTTTAATTAACACATGTACCACAAAAATCCTCTTTTTTTACAGCGTATATGAATTAATTATTTAACTCTGTGCATTGCACACTAGTATGTCTAACATCAGCCCCATGCATCTGCACTTAGCATAGCCCAAATCCACAGTGTTGGACCAACATTAATTTTGACATGTGTTGTCCACATAGTGTATGTTTGGTTTTTCCTTATGTAACTACAAAATAAAAGAGAAAAGTTTTGCCATGAAGAATTTTTTGACAGAAGCAAAGGTAAATCCTATACGTTGAAATTTTAATGGTATAATAAGTTAGATAGTAGTAATTGTAATATTAGCTTATTTATTATATAAGAGAAATTGTGGAAGAAATTTTTTTGGGCAAGCTAAATGATGAAATTGAAAAATAATAATCAGTACTTGAGCATAATTTGTAGTAAAGTCTAGACAAAGAATAATACAATTGAGGAAACAAGACTTGAATTTTAGTAAAGAAAAACCCAAAAAAAATAAAATAAAAAGCTGCTGCATCGCACAACTGGGCCTCAACAATAGAAGGCCCAACAATAGAAACATTTCGTGATAGCAAATAGCAACAGCAAATAGAACTCTCAAGTTGTAACATGATTTTAGTGTGTGGCCAAACTAATCTTTGTGTTTATGGGGTGAAACAAGTCACGGGTCATTGACTCATTGTAAATGTCAAATATTGGTTAAAGTTAAGAAGGAACCAATGAATGTGAGACATATCGATCTCAAATTCCCAACTCTTTCATAATGCTTGATAAGGACTCCGTGAAAAGAGACGCATTTGTAGAAGGACTATTATTCTGAGGCTTTTGATTATCATATGTTTTTTATATGTTAAGTGTCAAAAATCTATTGTCTAGGATCTATATTATAAATTTTGAATTCGTCATTTTCTTTGAACAGCCAAAGGTAGGGGGAAAATAACAGTCAGCTTAGGGGGCAAAATTGGAAAAATAATTCCAAATTTCCCAAAGATCTAGAAGGGATGTGAAAGTAACATTAATTCTTGTTACATCATTCTTGACATGCTATCTAACTCAACTTTATATAGAGACTATTTTTTTTTGAAGTTCAAATCAGATACATAATTCATGACTTAACTACACATGGTGACTATTATAATTGACATGTTATTGATTTGCTAATTCGTAAAATTGAAGATAAATTTGACTATTGCTTAGGAAATTACCTATTAATTCTTACATACCTCTCTCAATAGTTTTAAACCCTTAATTTGGTTAGTAACATAGATCCATGTGGGTGGCATACTGGCATGACCACCACCAATAACAAAAGCAACAAAAAAAAGCGTTTACAGATAATATCAAAGGAGAAAAAGAATAAAACGGAATATGCACGAATATCAAAAAAAAATATAAATAGCAATAACCAAAAAGAAATGGGGCCATAGAATATAGAATATACCCAGAAAAATATACTAATAGTTATAGAGTATTCTAGAGCTTGTCCAAAGTTAGGATTAAAAGGTAATATTTGGATCTATTTTCCTACATCCTATATTATTTTAATCTAATCAAACAAAAGACCAATTGATAAACATAAAACATATGCAATGAGCTGATTCTTCTTCGTTCAATACTTTCCATGCTACTGCTCTCTCATAGGTTATTGCCCTCCCCATGCTGGACAAACATATACCACCTTGCATACACATGAATCCCTGCACCAAAATAATCCATATAAAGTGACTTATTTACTTATGGCAATTAACATCAAGCTGCTCATTAAACATCATTCAATTAGCTTTATACCTGCTGCATTATCTGGGGGAATTCAGAGCACAGGCTTTTCTTTCCATTGTCATCAAATATCTTTTCCAAAGTTATGTCTTGAAGTGCAACCAATGTGGTTTCAAGCATGTCAAGTCCAGCTTGATTTGCAAATGTAAAAACAGGTAATGCCTGGAAAAATCATTTATAAAATTATATCATACAAATACTGAACAAATATACTAAAAGAAACGAGCTTATAGCTTATAAGACCAAATATGTCTAATACATAAGCAGGAGAACATAATTCTTATCAGAACAAATATACTAAAAGAAATCATTACCTTTAAAGAGCAGCACAGAACTGCATCTGAGTGATGCCAAAGGGATTTGAGAATGGATTCACTGCCTTCACATTTTAGTAGTTCTACGCCTAAATAGAATCTGCGAAAAATGAAAAATGTCGGCATAGAATGTAAAACGACACGCCAGCATGATTAAGATCATCATTGATTAAATTATGAATTGCAGTTATGCATAATAATGGAGGTTTTAAATGAACATACACATACCTATAGCTGTTACAGATCCACCGAGCGAGTGTTTGTGCCTCAGGAGTGCCATGTGGTAAGTGAAAAGCATTCTGAGAACCAAAATGCGAAGGAGAAAGTGCTAATGAAACCCTCTGAACAGACGCAACAATGCTGCGCACGTACTGTCGCGCCATAGTTGCTATACTATCTTGAAGGTGGACTTCAAATGCAAACTGGAATGCAATTGTCATCACAGATTTTGTGTTGCCAGAATGACCTGAATTGTCACCACCACCTGCTTTGTTTCCTGTGGTTCCAACCTCAAGTGCAGAAGCAAGATCAAGTGTACGGTTAGGACTAGCAGCATCCTGCATCATATATAAAACAGAAAAATAAATAAAAATTATTGCTCCAACAAGAAAGGGAAGTATTTCAGAAACAATAAAATCAAATCATGTAACTTGCCGTGCAAGAATCGAGAGGTATGATGCGAAAACCAGAAGACAAAATAGGTGCATCATCAGAGAAAGATGCATCTATTGGAGCAAAAATAAGCTCTGCACTGGTGCCAACTGCATGCTCATCCACTCCACTACAAAGCTGAGGAAGTTGCAATTAGAAGAACAGTTAGCTATGAACATGAGATCACAAAGAACCTTCTAACATCAGTGCTAAATAATATAGTTATTCACTCAATATATAAATTAACATGTTTACACTTCATAAATAGATCCTTACTCTAAATATCCATATAACTAACTATGTGAGTATCCTCATTCTAGATATGAGTACCAGTGCATGATCAATGGAAATGTTTTCTGTTAGTTGCAATTATAGAAGAACAATTTTCATTTTTCTTAATGATTGTAACAAGTTTAAGAGACTGCAAATAGATTAGTTAAAAAGTGTGAAATTCTAAAATACTACTTACTTGCAAGAGGAAAATATCACCAGGCATTGTCATATCATCCCTATAGTAGCCCATGTTTTCAAGCTTAATAACTTCCATGAACTGTATTACAGAAAACAACAAGCATGTTAATCTACAAACCAAAGGAAAAAAATGTGTTTGATTTAATTTTGTAACAAAAAATGGTAACTACTAAATACTAGTTAACACTTAACATGTAAGAGATTATGAAATTAGGAACCAAATATAACTTGCCTCTTCATGCTCAATTGTTTGAGCTAGTGGAAGAATAACCTGACCTCCAAAACCTCCTGCCCTGGCCCCTGGCAAGGTACAGGGACCAGCTTTAATGGCAGCAGCTGAGTAAGCATCAATACTTGTATCTGCCCATTCTGATCTGTGTTCTCTCAAGAATCTTAGAAGAATAGCCGGAGGAACATTCTACAAGGACAGAAAAAGAGCATGAAGGGAAAAGTCGTTAGATTCATTCATGAGTATTAAGTATTAAAGTTAGTTATTAACTTATTATACCTGTAACAACATAGAAGCTTTGGCACATAGAACAGAACCGGTCACAGATGGAAATCCGTTGTTATAACCAAGATTAACTCCCATCATCTTGCTAGGCGATGAATTCACAAGAAGGGTGATATCATCAATACCATCACTCTCTAACATGGACCATCCATCATCTGTAAACCCGTTCACAGCTTCATTGAAGCCCCTGTGAAACAGATTGTTAGATTAGTGTAACTAGTCTAATTATATATGTCAAGTAACTAATAACAATGTGATTGTGAATGATGATAATGGCACAAACTTGCTCAATTTCTGACTAAGCGCGCGTAGAGCTGTAGGCCTTCTTCCCCATCCTGTCACACTTGGCTGAGAAACTTCTTGAGAAATTTGCCTCAAGTGACGTAAAGCCTGAATCACAAAAGATAAGCTCAAATAAGTTGATCAAATTCCGAATCGTTAAGCAACAAAAGTGTGTAGTGAAAGTCAATGATTAGGAATAATAGACTTACTGCCATAGTTGTCCTCTGAGCAAGCAGCATGGATGACTCATACAGTGGGCGCAAAACTTCAGGTACACTCCATGGCTGATTTCAAAGAAACAAGTTAATTGAAAGTTGACACAAATTTGGTTTTATTATATAAAGTTAAAGTAAAAGTAAAATGTAGTATTTATTACAAACCTCTAAAACCATATGATCAACAATATGAATAATTGATCCCCCTCCTTCACAAGGCCTAATGAGATACCCACTAGGAAGCACATCAGCTCTAACAAAATGCTGCACTGGAGGCATAGTTGGTCCATTCTGAGTGTTGTTAAGTGATCTTTCACACACCTGATTAATATATTTGTTGAAATCATTATGAAATAAATCAGAGTTAGAGTTGAGTATTATAAATTATACTATTTGTAAGGTACATAATATATAATATGCTTACCACAAGACTACCATCCTCCAAAAGTGAAGTGTAGCGCAGCAACCAGAAATCACGACCTGGTGCCAAAGTTGTTGGAGCATACAACTATATATATGACAAACAAAGATAGCATATTTAAATTAATGTGAATTAGCAAAGTCTGAAAAAGTAGTATAGATTACAATAATAATACCTGCATGTAAAGCAATTCAATGGTTCCTCCTCCATTTCCTGTGGACATAACATTCAGAACATCGAGAGTTCGGCAATCACGGTACCATGAGAGCCTATCTTTGAGGATTTCTGCAACCTGTACAATACAGCAAAATTTACTTTGTTGACTCAATGCATGCATGGGATTAGTGGTGTTATTAATAAGTTAACTAATTACCCTGGCAGGTTCTAGACTAACAAGGGCGCAGGCACGTGCAGCGACTCCAGGGCAACCGTGAGAAATTGCAACGATTCCAATGGAATCCGGACCAGGCTACAAACATTCATCCATTACAAAAAACATACTCATCAGATTAACATTTTCATCACTTCAAATAATTAAAAAAAAACAAAAATGAAAGGTAAACGACAAAAAATAAACAGTAAATACAAATTAAGGAATGGATTAATTAAAGTGTTGTGATAAGTAACCTTCATCCCAGGCATTTGGACCCACTCAACAGCAGTCCCAGTGGCCTTTGATAAAAACTCTGCTAAAGTCTCCTCTGCAATGGACAAAAGTCTGTATACACACAAAGCACCATAACTTAATAATATTCCATTCCATTCATTTACAAACATTCCATCAATCATGATATAATATAATATAACATTAAACAAAAAACAAAAACATACCCAGCAGGGCTTGCATCTCTTGGTGGATGCTGCTGACCGCTCGTTACCACCGACTCACAACTCGTGTCCGTCGTGGCAACCGTCCCCTGCTCAATCAACATAAATTAATATTCACACAATTTTTACTTAACATAGTAATTACAGTAATAGTATTATAGTAACATTACATTTTGTGTATGTTGACGGAAAAAGGTGTTCTGATACACAAGGTGTGACACCTGTTTCTGCAATCTGTCATTTTCCTCCATAAGCAATTTGTTCATTGCTGTTAGCTTCCTGTTCACTGCTTGTAGCCGAGACGCTTCTTTCCTCTGCTTCTCTCTGCACCTGCAATTTAATTATTACTTAAAAAACAAGACCAACAACAATATTAGAAATAAATATGTGTGTGTATATATATATATACCTTCTGTTCTGGAACCAAACCTTGATCTGTTTGGGTTCAATATTGGAGAGAATAGGACACTCTCTAATAAGTTGCTGGCGTCGAAGGGAAGTAGGTTTAGGACATTCATGGTAAACTCTCTCGAGTGCTTCCACCTGCTCCGGTGTATATCTTACATACTTTCCGTTGTCCATCACCACCTTACTCCCGTCTTTACACCCTGAACTCACCGCCATCATCCCTATACCTTCCAAATATTAATCCAACCCAATATTTAAATTATTCACTTTATTTATTTAAAGTAAAAAAAAAAACATAAGCTTTCATTCATTAGAGAAAACAAAAGGGAGTATATACTTCATTAGAAATATATGTTGTTACCTTTATATGAGTTTGGTAGTATTGTTTAGTGACTTAAAGGTGATTTAAGAGAGGGTACAAGCATGAGATCACGAGAGAAAGAGAATAATGAATCTGTGTTAGATATCAGAGTTTGTCTGTGAAAGTTGTTGGTTGTACTATGAAATATGAATGATTATATGGCTGCAGAGGAAAGAAATGATGAAGTGAATGAAAAATGGAGTTTGAGGTTTTTCTATATTAATTTGCGTGTCTGCACAAGAATAAATGGAAAAGGACTTGTGCGTGGTAGATTGGGATTGGGACAGGCTAGTTTGATGAATGAGTAAATTAAATTAAACAAAAAAAAAACGTTAATATGAGACATAGAATATCTTTTCTTTTTCACATCATTCTATTATCTTCTTTAGCTGTTTTGCCTCTTGCTTTTTGATGTTGCTTTTCTTGCACTACTTTGTTTTGCCACTTTCCAACACTTGAAAAACATCTCTCTCTTTCTCTTAAATCACAAGAGGTTGTGGCTTGTGAGAAACAGATGGGAAAAAGAAAAAATGTGACCCACATTCTCATTCTGGACGCGTGCCATTTAAAATATTCATAGTGGACGCATTAAGTGGACAATAGTATAGATAAAAGTAACAACATACTACCGTTTTCATCTTTTTTTTTTCTCTGTGCCACTGCCATTGTGAAAAATTGTGCAATGTTTGTTCTGTTTTGTTCATGCTCCACAATTAGCTGCTTTTGTGGGATTTCTTAAGGGCGTGTTATAAGCAGCTAATTAAGAATAATATTAAATAATAATTGAGAGTTGAGACACTAACTAAAAAATTGTATAAATAAAAGAGAGAATTGTTTTTCTCAATTTATCTTTATTAAAAATTGATATATTTTTAATTTATAAATATATAATAAAAAATATTATATTAAAAATAATATTAATTAAATTAAATGATACAATTTAAAAAATATATATTAAAAATTGAAATGATTGTTATTTTGAATAGATCAATTATTATATATATTTTTCTTTACTGTCAATTTATTTACAAACCAGTACTATTTGATAGGCTTAAATGTGTCAGAATATATACCTTAAACTGATGACGTGACTGTCATAAATCACGTGAACTATACAGACGTGACGAGACCGTATGTTTCTTTGTTGTCTTCTGATTATGCAGTGCAAAAAAACAAAAACACACAAGTTAGTACTAATTTTTCGGGAATAAAAAGGTAGTACTAAATTATGGTTGAGTTGTACTGTAAAGTGTAAATCACATTTGTAAGAGGTCTAATATGCATCACTGCGTAAGTCTTGGGAAATTCTAATTTAAAGTTATCAATTTATGATATTTCTCATCTTTATATGCATCGCTATAGAATTAATATTACATAATTTATTATTTCAATTATAAAAATAAAATTAATCATTAACCTTTATTTTAAAAAAATAACATATATAATTGTTGGATTTTTAAACAATTTTTAAATATCTATAATATATTATAATTTATATTAGAATTTGTCTTAATTTATAATCAGTAAATTTTGTCTGATAAAACTGTTTTAATTATTTAGAATCTAAAATTGTTTCTTGACAAACGTCATTTAATAAAAAAATTGTTTTAAAGTGATATTATTTTTCTATTTTTTAATTATTAAAAATTTATTATCTTTTTAATTCTATGTATATTTCAGTTCATATAAAAAATACATATTATTCTCAAAATATTTTACATCACTTGGCATTTATCGTAATAAAAAATATATTAATGATTAATGAAGATAATATTGTAATCAAACAAATAAAAAATAAAGATAATAAACTAAAATTATTACTCTCTTTTATTTAAAGTCATTGTGAGACATAAAAATGAATTATAATAGTACTTTAGTTATAAAAAGAGTATTGTAATAAACTTTATGGAATGGATTTTGTACACTTATTTACCCCCAACAAATAGAGATTGTAACAAAATATGCACTCACGGGTACTCATTCAAATCCGTTTGATTTGAGCGGGGAAAATCCCTTTTAATTGGGTGCGGGTGCGATCTGAAATTAAAATTCGGGTTTGGAGGTGAACCCGCCCCGCAAGTAATATTATTGTAATTTTTAAATTTTATATACATATACATATTAAATATACTTAATATTTTTTAAAATATTAAAAATTATAATCTTATTATCTCTGTAGAAAATATTTTTTAATTTTATTATTGTCTAATAATTATTTTATTATATTATTTATAATATATATGAATTTTAAATTTAAAATATATATATATATATATGAGTGGGTGCGGGTGTGGGCGGAGAAACCCAAGTTCCGTTGCGGGCGGGGATGGGGACTAAATTTTACAACCGCTATGAAACGGAAACAAGTATGTGTTTTTCCCAATTAGTCGGATGCGGGAGTAGAGGAGGTAAAATCCGTCTCCGCCCCACCCTGTTTTCATGTCTACCAACAAATCTTTGAGAGAAAAATATAAATAGAGCAATGTGATAAATAAAATATGTTGATAATATAATTAAAATAAATATTAAAAAAAATTAATTATAAATATCACTACTCTTAGCAAATATCGATTTTGGAGTGTGTAATAGGTGAGAGGAAAGGGAATGATGGTTTAGTTTATACTCGAATCTGTAAATATTCCCTCATACTACTTAGTTACCTAACCATATAAAAACGGGCTCATCATTCTTTTTCGACTCAATAATTATGTCTGTCTCACTTAATATGATTGTTTTTATAAAGATGGAGAAGATGTGGATAGACTTGTATGCTCCTCACATAGACACCATAATTAGGGTTGTTTGCATGCTTTGTGGTGTAGGCAAGCTTCTATTCAGGTTAATTTTTTTTGGGATCATTTACGCTATTACTGATGTATATATATATATACACTTTAGACTTAATTATAGATTTTTTTTCTTTTTTTTTTACTGATTTACAAACGCAGACTATTTATTTTAATATTTAAAAGTGTTAATCTCTTATATTTATTTTTAATTAAAAAATAAAGATAAAAATAATGTGGCATATAGTACAATAGTTATGATATTGTAATAAAATCTTCTAAAAATTAAAATTTTAATTTCAAAAATTTATTTTTGTAATTTAATTAATTACGACATATGAAAAATTAATGTATATAAATAATTTTATATTATAAAATCGTATATGGCATTATTTAAAATATGTCTAATTATCAATTTTTAATTCAAAAATATGAGGAGATAAATTAAAACTGATAACTTTTAAAATAAAAAATCAATTTCGTGAATTAGTCAGTAATTAACCCAATATTTTATTATTTTATTATGACAAATTCTTCCTACAACCATCTCATAAATAAATACGCAAAGTATCTATCACGCACATTCTTTGACAAATTCTTTAAATTATATTTTCGTTTGTTGTTGAATTCTCCTTCTTCCAATCTCTGTAATAAACCTTTTTAGATAAATTGAAATAAGTAGAGAAATCTTCAGTCAAAAAAACAAAAGTAGAGAAACCTTCTTGTAGAAAAATTGGCATAAATTAATAGATTCTTCATCACGCTCTTACCAAACAAACAAATAGAGTCAAATCGCAACTAACGTGTATGACGTTTTGATAATTACATTTCAATATTAATATGAATTGTGCATTTTCCTTGTAATTTTATGAATTATTTCTTGCTTGGGAGACCTTTCTCTTTTTCATGGATATGACCAACTCCTAAATTACCTCTGTTAAGTGTCTTTCTTGTATTATTGACCATCAAAGTAAATTATTTTTCAGTTATGTTCAGAGTCTTCCTATCAAAATTCTTACATTTACAAAATTGGAATTGGTTCCATCAATGTTAGAGAATTCAAAATTTAAGTTTGATATTTATAGTTATAAAAAACTTAAATATTAATTTTTTAAAATTGTCCGATCTCAATCTAATAGGTTCACAAAATTCTAAATGGGTGAATTTGAAATTCACTTCACCCCAAAAATTCGAATTCATTGAGAGCCAACTATAAATTGCTTTACAACCCCAATTACAAGTATACAGACATTTTTGGATTCTTGCCATTTTGTCTCATAATTAATTAGATGGTATATGAAGTGATAGTATAATGTAAAAGGTGTGATTATTTTTTCTCAAAAATTTACTTAGAACAAAGAAAAAAGAGCGTGATGGAAGTCAATGTATTCACCGAAATTGAATTGCTAAAGTCAATAAAAAAGTGTATTGGCATGCATAATGCATTTGGCCCACAAACATGTTTGTATATATCGGTTAAAAAAGTGAACCTAAGCTATTGCAGAGTTGACATAAAATACTAATTCGGCTTTGAACTTTAACAACACGGATCATAGTGGCATATCAATCGTAGTGGAGTATGGTTTCTTCAACATTCCGCAATACTCTTAAACGCGTCTTAACATTTAATCAATCTATGAATAAAAAACATTTAATTAATCCATGATCGACCTTCCACAGTTTAAATTCATTAGCTATTGATATTTTTCTTAGTGCTGTTCAAAAATAGTGTGCTAATTTTGATTAGTACATAAATTTGAGCAATTAAGAAAAGAGAGGGGTATAAGACGTGTGATAGACGGGAGTAGAAGAGAGTAAAGTTGGATCTGGGAGTGGTCCACAACCATATGTGGCCCCGCACGCATGAAGCAAGCCCAATTGTTTCTTACCTCGATCGCCACTGCTTCACTTCACAGCGTGCAATTTACTCCTCACTCTCATTACCCTTAATAAATAGACTAATATTATTTCATCATAGAAATTGACACCAACAAAAATATAATATTGTATAAGATACAGTGAAGTCAAGTTGTGTTTTTTATAAAATGTCAAAATATTATATTTGTGTCTTATTTTGTATTTTGCTAATATTGCTCATTTCAATAATAATTAACTAATAAAAGGTATTACTAACAACTTTTTTAACATTTGTTAAAAAAAATTACAAGATTTGTTTTGAAACGATGAAAAATTAAACTTTTAAAAATTAAAAATACACAAATTTCAATTCACTTTTAATATAAATATTCTATATAATACGCAAAAGCAATAATGTACTCTTAATGCTCTTGATCTCATAGTTACCCTTTGTTTGGCTACCAGGATATGGAACAACTTTGTGAGATGGTGCTCGACAGACTAGGATCCTCTATAACTAAGAATATGGTATTGTAATTGTAATGACCTTTAGCTTTTTTAACGTTAGATTTAGAGAGACTCCTACAATATCATATTGATGTTGCAGAGGAATGAATCACAATGCTCGATCGCTCGTATGTTGGAATTAATTTAACAATTAATCAACAAAATACTTTAGTACATAAGTCAAATAAGTACATCATGGTGTATATAAACATCAAGAATATGTATAAAATTCTGATCGCTTTACAATCTACAATACAGTATTATATCAAAGGTATTAGAAATACTTTAATTCATTGTAATATTCTCAAGGCGGCAATTATTTTTAAACACAAATAAAAGTCCTAGTTAATTTATAATATTTCCTCATCTTAAACTCCTTATGTCTTGAATACTCTTGTGATGAAAGTGATATTTACTTACATTTGAATTCATATCAATTAATTAATTATCAGAACAAAAAGTTATTAATACTTAATATCACTTAATTTGATAATTAATTAAAACTCGTAATTAATAAATAACTATTATAATTAAATACCTACCTAATAATATTGACGTATAATAAAACTCGAGTGGAAAGGTTTTGGGGTGCGGCTACACCAACACCTTCTCTGTCACTCAACGTAAACATTGCTGAACAAATTGAGAAGGTTTTTTTGAATAGATTGTTTTTATGATCGAAGAAAAGTGTTCTAAGAAATAGAGATTTTTATGATCGAAGAAAAGTGTTCTAAGAAATAGAGCATGGTAGAAATTGCATCTGAAAATAGAACTATTTTTAATTCAATTATTAATTAAACTTTTAGTAGTATCAATGCTCTCTTTTTCTTCGTAATACGGTGGAAGTTTTGATTTTGTTTTGCTTTTAAAGTTTCTATAACCTTATTTGAAATTTTTTTGTTATGGTCGTTATTAAATACTAATTGCAATTATTTTGAAATTTTTAAAATAAAATATTAACATGTAATAATTAAATAAAATGTTAAAATGTTCCTACGTCTCATCACTAGTTCGAATGAAAAATAGGAGGAAATTGTTAACACAATAGAATTAATTTGTTAATTTATACCATCTTAAAAATAATACAACATATTATTTATTTTGCCACATCTACTCAACTGCGTTAATTTTTTTCTATTAAATATATTTTGTTTGGTTTTATTATTATAATTTTGTTTTTTTAATTATTTTTATTATTTTTTATTTATTACATTAATAATTATTTATTTGTTAAATAATAATAATAATAATAATAATAATAAAAGATTATAGATTGGCGCATCCTGGAGATGAGAGATGAAAAAATTATCCTTCAGATATTAGCAGGATGGAGATGCGACGATTAAAAAAAGTAAGACAATTTTGAATATAAATTCTAGTATAAGGTACAATTGAAAATCTTAAATAAAAATAAATATATATAAAATGTCCTATGACCTTCAATATTACGACCAGCTGAAATATAATTATTTGATGTGACCATTTATATAATCAATTAATAAAATTAAACAAAACATATTTAATAAAAAATATCAAAATTGATGCAGTTAATTCGATTTTATTAATAAAATTTTATTTTTTAATTATTTTTAATTTATTAAATTAGTATATAAAATTAATAGAGTACTTTTGGTATATAAATTTTAATGATAAAATAGAGAATTTAAAATTAAGAAAAAATAAAAAAAATTAAATAATTTTAAAAAAAAATCCGAAAAAAAGCTGTAAGTGGGAACCAGAATATACGAATGAAACAGAAGATGTTTGAAGAAGGTGAGACAATCAGAAAGACTGGATGTGAATGGGACCACTGCCAACGATAAGCGTGTAACGTCTTTTCACTACCTTTCGGCGTGTACTGCCGTCGTTATGGGAATTTCATCACCAAAGAGAAAAACATTCTCATCGTCCACCGTGCCATTCTAATCTTTTCATGTCTGCTACTGCTAATACTTGGTAGTTACTCCTCTCAAGGTTTAAACATTTTCAAATGATCACAAATTGCTGAGTTGTATATCTTAAATTCGAAATTTTAGATTTTATAGTAATTTCATCTATAAATAAAAAAATTATAATAAATTTAGTTATTTATTTATCTGTAAATATTTTAAAAATATTTTTGTAAATAATAAATTTAACTTTAATTTTATGTTTAAAGATAAATTAATATTATTTATAAAAAGTACGTTTAAAAATAATAATAAATTTAACTAACAAATTTGAATCAATTTATATTGAAAGATTACATTTTTCTAAAGAGTACTTATAATCTTGGCCAAAGAATACTAGGACTTACTATAAGTTTATAGGTTTATAGTTTATAATTGA
>JBBPBP010009777.1:67251935-67262430 GCA_037974735.1 Cicer chorassanicum | reverse complement strand
ACAAAATTTAAAGAAAAAATTAAAAAAAAAACTATAAACTTATAAATTATTTGAATTAGCTCATTAATTTTTTTTTGTAAATTATAAGTTTATATATAATTGTTACCAAAGACAACTTTTAGTTTATAAGTTAAATTTTTTTTTCATAGTAAAATAACCTTAATATATTTGTTAAGGATTAAAAATATAAATTTTATATTAAAATTAACAGAATGTACGGTTTCCAAAAAAACAATACACTACTTTCAATACAATTTTAATTTTATATTTATAGTTAGCCATAAAAAAAATAGTAATAGCATGGCCATGTTAAGATTTTTAAACATGGTTCCACAGTAAGGAATCGTTCTTTAACGTGTGCTTTTACCCTACTTCCCCAAACACAAGTAAAAGTGCTTAGATACATGAAAACATACATGGCCCTCGAGTTCTTTCCTCAATCATTCTTTTTTTATCATTTTCATTTCCCAACTTAACTACTGCTACTACCCCTTCTCCTCAAAAATTTGTTCCTCTAACTTAATTAGGAATGGCAACTGGACCTCCAACCCCTACTCGATTAGTTGGAAAAAATTCCAATCCATCTCTATTTTTTAACGAATGTGAAGTTTTTAATCTTATTTTCATCTGTGACAGATTTGGATTTTTTTATCAGCATCCACATATATACCTATTTATATATTTAAAATAATAAACTCAAATGTCATATTAATTCTAATTAATATAATAAAATAATTATTATACAATAATAAAATTAAAAAATATTAATTCTAATTAACAGAGAAAAGATTGTAATTTTTAATATTTAAAAAATATTAAATATATGCATGTATACAAAATTTAAAAATATTAATAATATTATTACGGGTGCGGAATGAACATTAACACCCTTAAACCCGTTCTCATTCTTGGGTTTTTATTTCGGTTAAACTTCGCATCAACACCCAATCAAAAGCGAGTTTGTTGTTATCCCTAAACTTAATCATACACATTATTTTATTAGTGCTTTTGTTAATAACTTATAAACACTCTAAATTTTAATATACTCAACTAATACTTCATTTTATCCATATCTTTCTTGTCCTATCACATTAACAACATATCAAATCTATCTCTCTATTTCTTTCTCTTTTAATACATTAATTATTTGAGTATCCAAAAATTATTGTAATTTTAACAAATGTACAAGTATTAACTGCAGTGTAACTTAATCAAATAAAATGTACTACCTTCGAATTTAAATATAATCAAAAGTTAAATATAACTTAATTTAATATTTGATCTAAACCTAAACTAACATATTTTAACTTTTACTTTATTTATATATATATATATATATATATATATATATATATATATATATATTGGTACAAAACTTTGACATATAGTTAAATCTAGACAAAATGAGGTTTGTATTTGTTTTGAAAAATGTGACGGGTATAATAAATTTTAGGTAGATTGTTACGGACTAAGCTGAACCATCGGATGGGCTTGCATCAAATGACACAACAGAGGAGCCATTCAACAAACACGGGCCAAGAACAACAGACTTAGGCCCAAATATTATAGTTTACTAGATTCTTTCAGGAGTGAGCTCTCCAAATTCTATTAGAAAGAAACTTATGCATTGTGTTGAGAATGGCCTATATACGTACTTGCAAGAAATCATGATTAAAGCAGTCAGAATATTAAGCAACAATGCACACAAAGCCAATTTGTAATAATGAATGGATAGAAAATCAGATAAACCAAAAGTTAAAAAAATCAAACAGTTCCATCTACACAACTCGAAAAATCTAAAGTACAACTCTATTCTCTTCTGTTGCGTAAAAATCTAAAAAGTTGATTTTTTTTTTACTTACTTGATATGATAAACTAGGTACTTTAATTTGGGAATAATGAGCATAGAATAGCGTTGGTGATGTTAATGAGCATAATGAAGAAAAAAAAAGAAATATGTTGATATGCAATTTGGGCTCGACTTTGGTTATGGTCATCCATCCATTAACAATAAGAAATGGGCCGGTTAAAAAAACAAAATTAAATCATCCAGTTTTTCAAAACAGATCTTAACATGGTTATGGATAAACCATAAAACTAGTTAAATTGAGCAACCCTAGTCTCACATGATCTTTTTTCTTTCCATTAATTATGGATAAGTGGTTATATCACAACAACATACACTTCGTTTATTTGCTTTCTTTTGAGCTTTGTCACTGCAAGCAAGCAACTCAATTGAGCATCCATGACAACAGAATATGAAATTACACAAATGGATAAAAATGTTACACATATGGATATTTATAGGTTGGATATTGTGCTTTAAATTTAAATTTGAAATTTTTAAATTATATATGAGTTTCTAGTGATAATTATATCATATCAACGATATAAAAAAAAATGTTACACAAACTAAAAACCCAAATTAAAAATGAGGGTTGAATTTAAGGACTTAAATATTCTATTGTTTATTTTTGTGAGAGAATAAAATTATTTAAATCAAGGTAAAATATAGATACAACATTTTAGGCTACCAAAGAAAAATTAGATACAACATTTTAGACATTTTTCTTACTATTCTTAAAAATAAAGTGTAACTAATTAAGTAATTGAGCTTATCTGATTAATGAATTTCAACTAAGAAATAATTGTTTGGAGAATATGAATTTGAAATTTAACTTGCCTCTCAGCTGAACTACTAGAACTTCATTTCTAAGAAGTTAAAATCAAAAAAATAAATAAACAAAGTGTAACATCTCAAACTATCTGAATGAGTATTATAGAAATGGTCTCTTAATAATCATCTTTAAATTAAATAATTATTTTCTCCATGATAAAATATAAATAAAATTTAACACCAATTGACTTTTCTAAATCATATTTAGTAATAGTATACAAAAAGTATTTTTTACATGTAATGACTTTTTTATCTAATTAAATGAGATAGATAACTTAAATAATGAAATTAAAATTTTAAATAAACTTAACAAAAATAAATATTAATATGAAAAATAGTTCATGCATTTAATAAATACATTAAAAACATCTTATGTAGTGTAGTGCAACTCCATAAAAGCAACAAGAGCACCAACAGCTCATGTGACAGTTAAGCACGTGGTCACGTTATCCTAGCATTCTATTACATTGGTCTCTAAATATAGCATTATTTTGATCTTTATATAAATTTCCTTTTAAAAAAAATTTAACTGTATTAATTATTTATTTGTCTACATATTTATAATTATGTTATATATTTGTTTTTATAATTTATAATAAATATTTTAATAAAAATATTAACGATCAATCCTCAAATTTAACTCAAGACAAATTTTAAAATTATTATGTTGACCATATTTTTAATTTTTGTATGACTTTCTAATGGTAATATATTATCTCAATTATAAAAAATTAATTGATTCTCTCTTTTAAAAAAATAAAAATAAATTTTATAAGTGTATTTCATAAAATATTCAGTTAATTAAATTATTATAATCATAAAATGCATATTTTATATAAAAAATATACTTAAAGTTTAAAAAAAAAACAATAAAATTATATCAACTACCAATACATTTAATATATATATATATATAACGAACTTTTTAAATTTCCATAAATTTCTGAGGGATATAATACTAATAAGAGATTTTAGGATAAGATATGTGCGAAATAGAATAGAAAATGAAACCGCGCATATATTCTGAGCACGTGTCATTGACCACCGATCGTTTAGGCTTTTGACACGAGGACAGCACTGACCTCAGTGACCTCACCTCACACACATGCATGCTGAATGCTGACACTGTCTGCGACTCTGGTATCCAACCCTTCACTATCACGTGCCTCTTGTGCCTTCGCCACTCAAATAATTCCTTTTTTTTTAATAGACCTAATTCAATTTTTTTAGTGTACATTTATTGGTATGAAAATAGGGGGACAGTTTAACGAATAATATAAATTAACGTGATTCAATCGCATCTTACGGTTTAAATATTCATTGAGATATTTTAGAGAATAAAATAGTCAAAATAATAAGTTCATCTGATTTCTGATATAAAAAAAATATACTCATATGGTGGTTTTGAATATAAACAAAATTTAATTTTTAAGTAAAAAATTTATGAAAAGTAAAATAAAAATAAAAATTGGAGGACATAAATTTGATTTAGGAGAAGAAAAAAAATAAAAAGTGATAAAGAATTGTTACTCAAATCATGTAAGTTTTATGACTTTTGAGTGAAAATTATATAATTTAGTTCTTCTTGCAAATACTTTTTTCTTCCTAAGAAATCACTTCAAAAAAAGTTCTTCGGTAGCACTATAACTAAAAGTTGTTGCATTCTCTTTATTTCTATGATGTGTTTTGACGGCTATCTATTTTTGAATTTTTTTTGCAATATCTCTAAATCATGAACAATTATTAAATGTAAGTTTTCATCAATAATAATAATAATATTTGAATGTGTTTAATTTGGTACCATATCATTCGAGTTGACTTCTAAATCATAAGAGTTTTGATAACTTTGGTCTTATTCTCATCTCACACGACATTACTCCAAAAATCAACAATACAAGTATATGAAATGATATTTATTTTTAGGACCTTGTGTACCCTGATCCTCATATTCATAACGTGTCTCAACTAAATTTGAGTCAAAAGTTTACGATTTTTGTCTAGTTTTTCCTTATCAGAGGGAGATTCTTGAATAACGATGGTGTCTCTTAATTCAACATTGGGGATATAGTCAACAAAAGAAGAGTTAATAATATGATGAGTATTATTACTCTGAATATTCTTATTTGTACCTTAAGTTTCGACTTTGTCCGTAGCAACGATATTTTATGGGCATATTTCTTTCAGGGCCGGTCCAACACGTTATGAGACATAAAGCAAAACTATTAGACGAATTTTTTTCAAATGTTAATAAATAAATTATTAATATTTTATTTAATAACTATATAAATTTTCTTTAGCAGAATTAATGGCATTTTCAAATTTATTTTCTCTATATTTTTTAAATAATGAAATAAGACATTTCAATTATTCTACACATCAAGAACTCATGTAAAAATTTGCATCTTTTAGTTGAAGAAGAGAATAGTGTGTATACGTTGTACCACTCCAATAACTTATGTTAGCAATATGTTCACTATTTGGCTCGTGATTTCTCAATTTATAACTAATATTTATCTCATCTCTACCTTCATTAGCCAATTTACTTGTATTAAATAATTTGCAACAAAAATAAAATATTTTAATTTAATATTTTAGAATGTGAGGTCTTTTATTAAATTAAAAAAAGATGCGAAGTCATTTTTATTAAGTAAAAAATTTTGTTTGGTAAGGAGGACTAACTTATGGTCTTCAGTTGTGCTGGTACTGATTTCTTTAAACCTGCAACATCTTCAATACATTGAGTTTATTACGAAAATGTCTTTTATTAAATTTATCTAATTGTTTTTATTATGAAAAATAGTTCATATATTTAATTTAATATATTCATTTTTTCATGTATCCAATTGATATATGAACAACAGTACCAACATATTCTGTGATTAGTTAAAATCCACACGTATTCTCTCAAAATCATATGGAATGTAAATAATTTAGTGGAAGTTATGTGAATTTTGATAAATCGAAAAGAGAGTATGATATAAAATGTGTGTAGAAGAGTGTTGTGAACGCTCTTTATATATATATATAATATTAAAATACTCTTTTATGTATAGATATGTATAATTTTGAATTTTCATCTAAAAATTGAAAAGATAAAAATTATTAAAAAAATATATATCTTTCTGTAAATTTTAGAATCATAAAAGAAACAAGTAATACTAATTAGGGGTTTAGTTTTAAAGAAAAATATTAAATATATATAATAATTTTTAATTGTTCCATATTATCGAATTGGAGAAGATGGGTCAGACCATTGTAACCTTTTTTCACCATTTGTTATTTGACATCTTGGTGACTGTATCACATAGAAAAGTTATAGCAAGGAAAAGAAACAACAAACTTAGAAGTTTTAAGAAAATGAAAGTGAAGAAGTAATATTACAATGACGGTAACCATTAAAAATTAAAAATGGGTATATGTTAATTTTTATTTGAAAAATTAAAAATGGGTATATGTTAATTTTTATTTGAAGACACATGTTAAAGATCTTACAAATAACAATTATACTGAAAAAAAAAAAACAATTTTTAAATTTTTGAGATATATATTGTACAATAATTTCTAATACATCATTTTTTTCGTTAGGATACTAACACGTGTTAGTATTTTTTTTTAGTATATGTGTTGAAGACAATGAAATATAATAATTATGACTTAATTTATATATTTAATTTAAAATAAAATATAAACAAAATTTGTATTTAAAAATTTGATATATTTGATTGAAAATTAAGAACATATTGATTAGCATTTCAGATATTTTTTTATTTATATTTCATTCTAGAGTAGTACATTGTCAATATAAATAAACTTTACATATGTCCGTCATTACATATATTAGACTTTTACCATTATTATATTTAATTAAAATCATATCCATCAATTACCTAAATATTTAATAGTGTAAAACTTTATGCATCACAATTAAAATCTTATAATTAAAAAGGTAGGTAATATATATGAACGTGTAAAAGAAGGTCAAATTGTACCGTACGTTACGAAAACAAGAGAACACTTGACTAAGTACAAACAAAGTAAGAACACAAAAGAAAAAGGGGCACCAATGTAAAACTAGAATCACAAACCTTTTTTTTTTTATTTTAACTTTAATTAAAGTCTCATAATTTATTTTGGTGGCAGTGGGAGGAAGACTTCTTTTTCTTTCACATCGGAAGTCTCATTATAGGTGTTTGATTGTCCCTTTTAAACGCAAATAAACCCTCTTCTCTTTTTCTCTCTCACAATTCTAAGCCACAAACTTTTTCTCACTACTCGGTTTTTCCAACTTCCTATACTTTCTCACTTCTTCATTTGTGCTCCAACTTAATTCATTGCTACAAAAGGCCACAAGACAACATCTCTCAACCTATGGAAGCTCAAGAGATTTTTCATACCAACTTATTTCCTTCCTCCGACACAACCACCAATGTTAACACCCCTGCTGCTGCTACCGACCACTTCATCGTTGAAGATCTCTTTGATTTCTCTAATGACGACGTTGCCATTACCGACCCAACTTCTGAATCTCCTCCTACCAACTCCCATTATTCTCCCCCTCTTGAAATCAACCTTGATTCTAATTTTTTAACCGAAAATTCGTGTCCCAAATCTGTCGACGGCCCTTTCTCCGGCGACCTCTCTGTCCCGCCGGTACGTCCTTTTGTGTCTATGAAATTCATTATTCTCTCTAATTTTAAAATTAAGTTAATAAAAATTAATATATCTTATTTAGAATTTAAACTAAATACATATCTTTATTGAGTAATTTCTTTTATATTTAAATTTAAAATCGGGAGAATATCTACGAGAGGGAGGGTAGTTAGTTAGCTTGTTGCTAATTAAGGGACATCAAATGTATGCAACAGTTTGTTTGTCTTTACTAGCCTTCCACGCCTTTATTTGTAGCCATGAATTTCGGGGATACAAATTAAAAGAATTCCTACTTATTGCTAATTAAATCAATTTTACAAATTACTACATAGATTTATTATTATTTTTTATTAATATTGTTAATTGAATTTGAAAGTTAAAGTTCAACATATTTACATATAAATATTATTTTAAGAACATTTATATAAAATTGATACATTAAATGTATCAATTATTTTTTAAAATATGTAAAAAAGATAATTGAAACTTATAATAAGGGCAAAATGAGTACACAATTACTATTTGCAATGTTAATTTTTTTCTTTCAATTGTACATTTAATTAATACTATTTGCATCACCTCAAGTCAACATCTTATAATTTGCATTTACAGAAATGCTGAGTAGACCAACACTTGACAAGAGTAATTTAGTAAAAGTATCATTTTATTTATTTCATTTGTAAGTTTTTCTGAATATGTGTGAAATTGTCAAATAAATCACGTATTGTGGGTATGAGTGAGAATATGCTGGGCCGAGCCAGATTTTGTTAGGTTTGAGTCTAATCTGTCAAAAAATTCAAGCTTAAGCATGGTTTGTCGTATGCCATAGACTTCTAACTTTGATAGAAGTTTGGTATAGCCGGTTAGCCTGCTTAAAAGCCTATTTTATTTTTACAATTTTAAATAAATAATCAAACATATATTTAAGTAGATTAACGAGTTAATATGTCAATGAAATTAAGTTTTATTTTGATATTCAACATCACATTTTGAAGAATATGATTTTATACACATCATACTTCAATTCTAAAAGTTGAATATCTAACAAAATTTAATATAATAATTGTAGTAGTAAAAAAATATTATTTATATTTATTTAAATAGGTCGGTCTGATAAGTCTAAAAGACTTATTATGTGGTCTATAGTTTGACATTTTTAACTAAATAAACTTTAAAAGCTTTGGCCTTGTCTCTTTAAAAGATAAGTTTGGTCTGACATGAGTCTGACGTAGACTACGTCATAGACTCATATCAGTCGACATGACTTATTCTCACCCCTAATTATAGGACAGAGAAACGATAAGATAAATAATTATTTACGGTTACTCTCGTCAATGTCATTTTTTAGAAAATGACTCAAAAAATTTCATTTAATATTTCAATTTCGTTACCCGTGATCCCGCTCATCGAGTCTAGCTTGCATAACAAAAATAGTCAACGGTTGTTTTGGCATACTACTATCAAATAAGATGAAAATGATTAATTTTTAGCTTATATTTTGTTACAAATTAGATGCACCAAAATTTGTCATAGAGGCAGTAAGTCTAAAGTTAACGAATGAATAATATTACCGTAGGCTTTTATACTATGAAGGTCACATTTGATTATTTAACATGAAAATGGTCAATTTTTGTTTACTATTTTACAATGTAATAAATTTATTTATGATTTATAATATGGAAAACAGTACGATGATCTTGCGGAGCTAGAATGGTTATCAAAATTCGCTGAAGAATCATTTTCAAGCGACGACCTTCAGAAGCTACAACTAATATCCGGCGTGAAGGCGTCCAAAAACGCCGCATCAAAAACCCACGAAGAGCCCAATATTATATTCAACCCTCAACTGTCTGTTCCAGCAAAAGCTCGTAGCAAGCGATCACGTGGGCCCCCATGCAATTGGACTTCACGCCTTCTCGTTCTCTCCCCAACCACCACCGCTGAATCTTCTCATTATGACACTATAGCCCCACCAAAGAAGTCCTCACCGAGAAAGAGGGACACCACTGATGGAGGGGAGGGTCGTAGGTGTCTACATTGTGCAACAGATAAGACGCCGCAATGGCGAACTGGGCCCTTAGGCCCAAAAACACTTTGCAATGCGTGTGGGGTCAGGTACAAGTCGGGTCGACTGGTACCTGAATATAGGCCCGCAGCGAGCCCAACTTTTGTGTTAACTAAACACTCCAACTCACATCGTAAGGTAATGGAGCTCCGACGCCAAAAGGATATGATGATGGCCCAGCAACAACAATTGTTGCAACTACATCATCATCAGAATATTTTGTTTGATGTACCATCCAACGGTGATGATTACTTGATCCATGAACATGTGGGCCCTGATTTCAGACACCTCTACAGTTAATTTTACTCATTTCTCCCCCTACCTAATTTTTTTATGGGGACTTATTTTCCTCGACAGTATAACTTCAACTCTATTTTGTTTTTAGTTTGTCGTATGTAGACTGGCCTAGTTAATTTTTCTTCAAGTCCTTACTTAACTGACTTGAAAGGTTACAACTCAAATTTCACATAAAGTCCTTTTCTTAACACTCTCATACTGAGTTTTATTGGACATTATATCCAAGATTTAGTCATTTGGTGTCACATTGTTATTTATATTTAATAATTTTTAAATTAATTTAAATTTTAAATTATTTTTATCTTTAGAGTGCCAATACTTACTTTAATTTTCATATGTACTTACAAATTTACTTTTTTTTACCTCACAAGCTTCTTTGAAAATTCCTTGTGGCAATTTGATTAACTTAGTCGTAAGTCATTTGACATTAAAGACCCTTTCTTTTGACGGTTGAAAATGTGGGGAATTTAAAAACATTTAAATTTAAAATGATTTAATTTTTTAGAAACAAAAATTATATTTAGTTCTTCTTTAAATATAATATTGGTGTGAGTGGTTAAGTATTTATTAATAGTTATTTCGTTAAAAAAATAATATTTACTAATTATTAATTACTATTTCATAATTCCGTCAAAAAAACATTATTATTTCATATTTTGTATGAATAAGTTTTATTAAACCAATGTTCAATAACATTTCAATAAATGTTACATAACTATACATATAAAATTGATAATCAAAAGATACATATATAAAGTGATTTGATGGTTTAAGGTGATTTGATGGTTTGAAAGAGTTAGAGTAAT
>JBBPBP010009777.1:67237828-67251890 GCA_037974735.1 Cicer chorassanicum | reverse complement strand
GATTATATATTTAAATATTTTATTTAATAGAATTAATAATAATATTGACTATTTTTTTAAAAAAAAGAACATGTATTAGTTATATTATTATTGAATTTGGATATCCATGTATTTTAGTTGTTTAAAAATATTGAGGCATTTGTCAAAAAATATTGAGGCATATGATTGAGAAAAACTAAAGTAATAATCATACCTAACTGAAAATCAAATAAGGCACTGTTTATTTTGACAAAAGAAGACATAAGCACTTGAAAATAATTAATTAATATCCAAATTATTATGCACACGAAACAATCTTTTATTGCTTTCTTAAATAAAAAAAAAAATTGTTATTGCTTTCACCAATCAAGCTAACAATGCATGTGACAAGAGATATAAAAAGGAAATTTGATGACAACCATTTCTCAACCCCTACAAGTCCCACGTGATTGTAGTATTTCTAACTAATTTAGGTGTTTGAGTTGAGTTTTAATTGGTTAGTTTTGAGGTGTTATAGTAGAGTGAGCACACCGCAAAGGCGTTTCATCGATCCATTAATTTTGTTAGTATACATTTGGTGTGTGTACGATGCCAGACAACACAAATCCAGAGGACTATTATATATCTATTTAAGGATCCCAGTATACATTTGGTGATTTATTTTGTTAGTATACATTTGGTGTGTGTACGATACATTAATTTTGTTAGTATACATTTATTTATGTTGATCGAACCGGACATGAGTCCCATTTCAAGTTGAACCGGTCGAATCAGCTGGTCTAATCTGGTTTTTAAAATATTGATCTTTACATATTTTATTTTTCTTCCTTTTACAATTTTGCATTAAATGATCAAATATTTTGTCTCGAATATAACTTTAGTATTTTATCTTTATTTAATATTTATTTTGATCATTTAATTTTTATTAGTTTTCGATTTTTATAAGTGATTTATTTTAGTCATTTGTATATTCACAACAAAAATTATAGCAATATCTACTCATTGAAATCACTTATAGCAATTCATAATATGTGCCTACTATATTATTCTTTCTAAAAAAACACATTCGTTTAACTCAATAATAGATTTGCACTTAGAAAAAATTAT
Organism: Cicer chorassanicum; assembly: GCA_037974735.1. Taxonomy (NCBI): domain Eukaryota; kingdom Viridiplantae; phylum Streptophyta; class Magnoliopsida; order Fabales; family Fabaceae; genus Cicer; species Cicer chorassanicum. Next base: position 67,250,804 of record JBBPBP010009777.1, on the reverse strand, counting down.
TTGTTCATGCTTTGAAATAGATATAAACTATTTGAAATGAATGACATTTATTAGAGCTCTTTGTATTTTCATTTTGTCTTTGTTAAATTTACACATTTAACTTTATAACGATCCAAGATTAGACATCCGTGGTTCGTGATAGTAATCATACAATTGTTTGAAATAGTTTTGATAAAACAGACTAACACTCATTATTTATAAAAGATAAAAAACGAAAATGAATTAAAAAAGACAAAAGACCCAAACGAATATTTGATTATTAAAAAGACAAAAGACCCATATTATTAAAAAAAACTTATAATATTATAAATTATTACTTTTTTAATTTTTAAAAATCAATTAAATCTTCATATTTTTCTTAATTAAGAACGGTTTAAACATTTATTTGATATTTTTTTTATAAAAAATATTATACTTATTTTTTAATAAAAAATATTTTTAGATCCTTCACTAATCACAATAAAATTAATTATTTAAATATAAGCAGCGCAAATATGAATCTTTATGTCTTTTTTCCTTTAGCTAAAAATTATAAATTGTGTGTCTTATACAGTCTATAAAAAGACGCAAAAGGACATGCAAGAATAAAGCAGAAAAGAAAGGGTGTGGAGAGTGGTTCATAATATTCTACTCAAAGTCTTATTTATTAAAAAAAAGCAGAAATATATTAAATTGATATATGAATTGCATTATTAGAGTGAGAGGAGGCTAGGATTGCGGTGGTCACATGACACTCTTCCATAACCTCGTGCAGTAGTCACTGGACAGTGTAGTGGGTATCATAATTTATAAATGAATGAATGCTACATATATATTATCACCGCCCTCTAGTTAATGTCTGTAAGGCTTGAGCTTGAGGGTCCTTTTTTTTGTCGTTTTCCTTCATGCAATATTCACATGATTTCTCTTGGATCATGAAGCATTTTCAAATTGAAACAAGACGAAATGCAAATTACCATCGGGATGAGAGAGAGTACATCTTAGAATTGGGATTTACACGTTATAATTCATGTATAATATAATAGCATTCTGATCACATAAAGATTCTTTACCACACATTATTGTGAAAAATAAACAAATAAAGTCAGCAATTATAGAAAGTAAATCATCTTTGTTTCACGCTAAATTTATTAGAATCACAATAAATAGAGTATCTAGATTAGATTGGATTATGTCGTTTTTGAGTAAATTGAATATTTAAATTCATTAATTTTATTTAGGTTAAGTTGAACTCTTTTTTTAATATGTGATTTTTACATTACATTTGAAACAAATCAATCTGATTTTGAGCATGTTAGGATCGTGGATTATAAAAAAAAATATTTTTTAAATTTTAAAAAGATATAATCAAATTTAAATACTTCAATATCTCAAAAATAATACTTTTATCACAACATATAATTTAATATTTAAAATACATCATAAACACAATAAAAAACTTCAATTAAATTAGCAATTAATTCTCAAATATAATCTACTATACACGAATAGTAAAAAAATAAATAAAAAATATATATATCACGTCAATGGGTTGGACTCGTGCGTTCAAAATGTTAAATATGCTACTCGAAGTGAACATTATTGGGTTTAAATTGGTTGATTCGGATTAGACCAATATTTAAATGGATTTGACCAAAATGTGGATTGAATTAGTTTGGGTGACCGAATTCGCAAATTTATCTATACCCATAAACATCTCTAACGGTAAACCAATGTAATTTTGCAAAACTACAACATATAATTTTTGTAAAATCATAATGAACCATATTAATTCTAACAAATCCAACATTATATCAAACACACTTCTAAAATTACAATATTAAGATTTTGGATACGTGCCATAAGGCATTTAAATATACAAAATCCTCAACGTCTATGACAATTGAATGAATTAGTGTGCATAGGGAATTCAAATGTTTTCCATGTTCATGAAAAGTTTATGTGCTTCAATTTAAAGGCTTGAAAATGCTAGTCAATGTAAAAAGTTGTTTATCTGTTTCCGTATTTGTTCATCCACTCTCAAATATACTATCACAAGTTAGGATTTGAAAATATATTCTAGTCAATTTATATTATCGAAAATCAAGATTAGGTAAAAAGTCAACAAAAAAAGTAAATATGGAAGAGCAATCACCTTCAATGTATGTAGCATTAGGAACAAGTTGGGCATGCCTAGGGGTGTTCATGGTTTAAAAACCAAACCGCATTGAACCATATTAGTGGTTTGGTTCAGTTATTGAAAACCACTTTTAAATCAAGTTCAGTGCAGTTCTGAAACTGGTTTAAAACTGGTTTATAAATATAAACTAGTTTAATATTTAGAACAAATTTTTAGTTAAAATTAATTTTAAAATAGTTATTTGAAAATTCTTTTGATAAAAAATATCAATTTTTTTTCTAGAAAAATAAATGTAAAAAATTTTCTGATAAAAATTTTTTTCGAAAAAATAATTTTGAAAAAATAATTTCGAAATTTTTTTTGATTTTTTTCGAGAAAATTTTTTCTCAGAAAAAAGAAGTTTCTATCTCAAAAAAAAAATCGAAAAATTTTCCAAAAAAATATGTTTTCGATTTTTTTTGAAAAAATTTTACAAGAAAAAAAATGATTTAATTTTTTTTTTCGAAAAAAAAAGTTTCGATATTTTTTATATTTTTTTTGAGAAAAATAAAATTTAAAAATTTTGCTAGAAAAAAAAAATCTTAATTGAGGTTATAAAAATTTTAAAATTGTTAAAGTGGTTTCGAATTAAGTTTGGTTAACCGAATTGTTTTAAATAAGTGGTTCAATTCATGAACCATTTAAATGGTTTGGTTTATTGTGGTGCAGTGCAATCCAGTTTATCAATATGGTCCAATTAACCATATTTTTTGCACACCCCTAGGCATGCCGGTACCCGAATTTATGCCCACAGTAAGCCCAACTAATCAGAGGTTTATTTTATTTTTTCTTTATATACACAGTCATATACTCATTTAATTTATTTACCTTTTATGTACTTTAAGTTTTTAAAATTTAATAAAACTGTATTTATGATATTATTTATTATTGTTTAATAATGATCATTTTATTGTGTTATAATAAATATAATTTTTTATTTTAATATTATTATTTTGTATAAGAGCAGAATAGGCGGGATAACATATCTAAAACTCAATGAAAATTAGAAGTCAGAATAGTGTTTTGCGAAAAAAGGGCAAATTCATACCAACAACACTAGTTGTCATACCCAGTCCCAGTCCCAGTCCCAGTCAAGAGGGTAAAATATAAAAATGAGAACTATTATTTATAAATATTATTGAAGAGTATGTCACTCACACTTGGTGAATGCTGTTTGACGATCAAAATAAAGCTCACATTATTATGTTCTATTTGTTTATTTTTGAATCAAGTTATTTTGTTTGTTAGGGATCTTGTGGGTTTATTGTATTGTGTTCTGTTTTGTGTCTTGGATTTATGTTTAGTTTGTATTAAGTGTGTATCCCTGACTTTTGTTAGAAATCTTCCACTTGGTGGGGTTGTTTGGAATAGCTTGTTGTCTAATGATGGTGTGGGCACAACCACCCTTTTGAGTTATCTTTCTACCTTTCAAATGTATTCTAAACATGAGAAGAATTTGACAAAGCACCTGACCACGGATAATCAATTTGTGCCCGCAGAAAAAAAAAAAAAAATCTGTAATTGGATATATTTCAATATTGTGGATCCATCTTTTTCGTTAGCCATTGTCCGTGTTTGAAAGAGATTAATTTAGTTATTAGACTTCAGATATGGTTTAAGCACTGCACTCTTAATTTTTCATGCAACTATGCTTTATTGTGGTAATGTGTGTGAGGGAAATGCCCCGCCACTAACTTCATTGTAACCTTCTCTTTTATCTTAACGGAATTTGGTCTACCGTAAAAAAATGTTGGCTCATATACTCATCCAGATACTTCAAAGATTTTGAGAAATAATAAATAATTAGTACAATAAAAACCATTTTTTTATCAACATAACCATTTTCCTTTAGATAATTAAAATTGAATAACGACAATCAAAATTTTGATAGAGAGAAATAAAAACACTTATCAGGTAAATTGTCCAAGAATATCACGAGATTAATTTCATCCTATTATAAATATTGATCGAGTAGCAGCCACTTTCGTCCAATTTGAGTTGGGAGTTATATCCGTCACTACCTCATAATAGGGTAATTAATAAAGCTTCTCAGTTGGAAACAAAGGCAAGGTTCAGGATTGGGGGTTGAACTTTCCATTTTGGAGGTTGAAGTTTCAGTATTGAGTCATTAATAAAACTTTAAAGATAAGAGTAGCTAACATATTCATTAACATCCAAGTGTAGACATGATAACAAGTTGAATCGGTGAAATTTTGATTTTATTCACCAAGATCTGGTGGCAAAGTTTGAATTTGGAAACAACTAACAAGTAACAGTGAAATGGCAAAAAAAAATTATAAGAAATCATTGAAATTCAGAAATTGTAAGTAGAAGATGGAAAGATCCTTCCAATTATATACCTGTTACAATGATCTGTCAAAAAACTTCAAAATAATTAACAAAAGGGCATCCTAGCAAAGTGAACGATGATGACTCTAGTCCATCAAACACCACCAGTCTTCCAAATCTCTTATCGTGGTGTGCCAAGTCCCATTTCTGAGGAAGTTTTATAAAGAGATAAACATTATATAAGCACTAGCTAACGCCTAAAAAGTTTCTTAGGCAAGAGACTGACTACGCAAAGCACGTGGCACGGTTATAACAGGCAATAATACATGGCACAACAAGACTACAAAGTCAAATCATGACAACTATAATGAGCATGTAAAAAGATTCAATGTAATCGAAAACAAAAACATTTGTCACCAAGCATCTGAAGTAGCGGTGTGAGTTAAGCAGGAATATATAAATGTAATGTTATACTGTTATGCCTTTTGGTTTTTAGTAGAAAACTGAAAAAAACTACAGCTCATTTGCCAAACCACTTAAGATGAAACAAATGAATTACAAGCAAAACATAGATGTCATCTAGAGGCAGATGTGAAGGATGCAAAGGTAAATATGCACTAAAAGGAATGCTCAAATTTTAATATATTGAAGCAAAAATATGAAAAACAGACCACTACTTCCCCAGTCTGCTCTCTATTAGAGCTTTTTGTTGCATCATATAAAGTTCGTATGTGATCAAGATAGGTTAAATTTTAATATTTCAGCTCTTCTAGATCTATTGAACTTTTAGTTGGGTTTTTACAACTTAAAAGTTTTTTAATAGAATTCTTGTACTTTCTGAAGAAATTGATATATTTCTTCTGAAAACAAGGCTTCCCTATTTCCTTTGCATGGCCTGAAAAAAGTGACAGGCATTCAACATTACAAGTACAAACAACACAGAGCTTCAATCTATGTTGTCAATCCCGGCGCGATCCCGCTATCCTAGTGCGGTGGAGGGGCTGACCGTCACGTCACCAACCAAGAAAACGTGTTCGATAGTAGCGGCACTCCTGGCCACGAATCCCTTATCATCGCGACCCAGCTCGACCTGCACTAGGGCTTTTTCAAAAACACAGGATATTTTTTTATAAAAAAGTTATTCTTCATCGCACTCACTTAAGCACTGATTTTTTATTATTATAAACCCTCGAAGGGGTTGGTTCAGCATCGTGAAAAAGAAACCATTTTCGTTCTTCTTCTGTTTTGTTCTTGCTCTGTCACCATCGTTCTTGCTCTGTCGTTTTCATTCTTTTCTTACTCCGTTCAGCATCGTTATGTTCTTGCTCTGTTGTTTTCGTTGTTTTTTTACTCTGTTTTGTCTTCTTTGTTTCTTCTGCTCTCTTCTCTGTTTTGTGGATTACAATTACTATTAGAACTTGATTTTGATGTTGGATTTTGGTTATTAAGAATGATTACCCCTTTAATTGTGTATTTAGTTATTTTTTTCAGTATTTTTTATACTGTTTGTATTATATGTTTAGTTTGCTTACTATCTTTTGGCCTTTGCAATAGCCGCAATCCCATTTTTAGGGTTCGACGCTCTGCGCTGCTATCTGAGATTGACAACATAGGCTTCAATATATAAGGATTATTCTTCAATTATAATGTAAGAGATGAACACTTTCTAAGGTTGGAAAATTACAGAATTAAAAGGATCTTCAGGACACAGAACAAACCATCACAATTTCTAAGGTTGGAAAATTGTCTTCTCAAAACTAATATCATTGATGCCAATATTTTACATGCACAATAGAACTCCATAATTACTCTCTTTTAACTAACAGTTGTTCACAATGCCTAATTGACTAAGTCATGGTCCTCATGGATTAAAACAGTTCTGTGGCCACCCCCAACCTAAACTACAAATGTTTTATGGATCTGATGATAATTATATTATTTAGGATTTTGACATATTCCCTTATAATCAAATCAAAAGTAGTACCACTCTGCTCTAGATGAGTGATCTAGGTTTATGAGTCAAGGAAGTACTCTAAAAAAGCAAATATGTTTCCACTTCTCCTCAGCAACCATTGGAAACAGAAAATTGGAAAAACAAAATAGCATGTGCAACTCGTCATTTCTCTTTTTGATGATGTACAATTTAACAAAAGTAACATTCAAAAGACTCTAAAACAAACTTCACTCATCAATCTAAATTACGGATAAACTTCACTCATCAATGCTTAGTTATCCTATTAATCACCAACAAACTTGAATATCATCCCTTACACCTACTCAGCTCCAGCCTCCATGAGGCTCTCACATAATTGCTTTAATTAGTGTATTTGGTTCCACGGTTGTGAAACACAAATGTGATTCCAAACACATAATATTGGTTGACATGTTTGAGGGATGTCGATTGAAGTTAATTTTGCCTCTAAAATTGTTTCTAACTTAAAGTTAGGATTTGTAGCTTTTGACTTCAAATGTGATCTTTACACTTTAATTTTATTATTCAACTCACATTTACATGAACATATTCAAAGATAAACCACTTTACATTCAACCCACTCTTAACTAAAATCAATTTTGCAAAATCAAATAATTCAGATCAGTTTTTTTGACCGGGAAATAAACACGAGTTTAACCTACCAAATCACACAAATACACAGCTAATATTATTTAATTAAATTCAAGAATAGAAAACGTGACATTGGTGAAGAATTTTCCACTGAAAACAAAATTGAATAATGATTCATCTAAAAAACAAAACCAGTTTAAATTCATTTTGTATTGAGTGAAAGTTGCAATTTGCTTACAGATAAGAAAGGAGATAAAAAGTATCGGATAAATCAAACTCCGGGGTCGGCACTGCAAAGCATACCCTGAGACAAAGACTTTGAACTCCTCGAATCGATGCCGAGGCAAGAAGTGAGCCGCGCTGAAGAAACCGCCGAGTGCAATGGAAGTAGAGACTGCACGCAACCAAGCTCCGCAACTGACCTGAACGGGGAAAGGTAACAATGACAGTTAATATTCCGTTAAAATAAACGAAAAAGTGAAGAGAATAGATGAGGAAAACATGCCTGACGGTGACGGAAGTACGAGTTTTGAGGAGAAAGGGTGAGGATTTGGGCTTGGTAATGGTGGATTTAATTAGGGAGAATGCTGGTTGAGAAAATGATCTATAACGAGAAGCCATTGGAGAAATCACCGCCACCGAAAAATTCACACACACCTGAGCTAGGGTTTTTAGACAACACAGAGGAGAGGTTTTTCGTTCTTTTTGTCCTTTTCTTTTTTAATTAAACTTAAATAAATAATACTAATAATTCTCTTTTTGGACACAGTTATGATCATTTTCATTTCTTTATAATATATACATTTTATTCTGTCAAATAGTACTATTTTTTTTAACTGATGTGTACAATTTTGTTTTTAAAAAAATAAATCTTAGGATTTATCTATTTTTTATTTTATTTTGAATTTACACTAGTTTAAAATGACAATTTGAATATTTACAATTATCTTTTAATTGCATTATAAAATATGTTTATGTGAGAGTATTGTGACTTCTTATTAGAGAAGATATTCTTATTTATTGAACCCTATAAATCTAATATTTGTCTTTTTAACATTAGATTAAATTATTATAGTTTATTCTACACCGATATTATATTTACAGTAAACTCTTATTTGTATTTTGAATATTTTTTTTGACTCAATATAACTTAGTTAATTTTTTTTTACGAAGATATAGCTTTAATTATTGAAAGCCATTATTGAATTATATGTACAGGAATGGTGTTTATCAAACTAGTATCATTTTATCTCCTCGTCAACTCTTCAAATTCTTGAGAGCATTGCAGACCTTGAATGGAAAGTCATGAATTCAAAGGTCAAAAGCTCTCACCAATGATGAACAAAACAAATTGAAGGCAAAAGAGTTAATGATAAACAAAATTGAGTTCGAGTTGAAGATTAATAGTAAGTTTTTTATCGAATCTAATTCATCCTTACAAAACTGATTTGTAAAATGAGAAATATTACTCTTTATAAACTATTATATAACTCTATATTTTATCTACGTGGAACTTGAGTTTCTTCCAATAATAAACATGTTGAAGGAGAATAAGTTGAAGATGAAGAGAGAGTTTGGACTGAGGATGAAGAAGAACAACTTGAAGGAGAAAGAGTTACGATTGGGATGACCGACATGCAACTGCGAGATTATAAGATATTGTGTAACTTAATTAGAGAGAAACGTGGAATTATGTAATGTAATGATGATTTTCGCACCTCTTGGTTTGTGTAATATTGTCTCATTTTCTTATCAAATTTTCTCAATACTTCAACTTTCCAAAGAGCTTATAGTTACTCAGATTGACTAATCACTGCTTTGTTTGTATAAGGAACATTATATTTAACACAACAGATCCAAAAATAGAATGCTTTATTCATCCCTATTAAACAGATACTAAAATTCATACAGTCTGAATAATGCATGGCTTGCTGATTTATCATATCATGGCTCTTGAATGCTGTCAAAGCAGAGCCAACCTCCCAGTCACCGAATCCACAGATGCTTTTGGCCCTGAAACAAATCAAAGTGAATAACATTCAAATATTCTGTCATACATAAGTGTTTTGATGTTTCTTGGTAATACATGAAATATAAGCAACATAAACCAAGTCAAGAACAAAGCAACACAAAGCTGACCAGGTCCAACAGCAAGAACAGTCTTCGATCCTGCCGAAACCTGAAGATTATAGATACTAGTTCAGAGAATAGATTATTAACCTATTAACCACCAACACTGACACGACACCAACATTAACATGTAACATGCAATAGACATCGTAATAATTTGATAAAATAGAAGTGATTGCACACTAGGACATGCCTTCAACATGAAGTGTTGGTGCTACATAGATATTAACAAAAAGAAAATACGTAGTTTTATTGAATATCCAACTAAAACTCTGGAATTGGATCAATGGCACAATGGTGTCTTTCCCCATGAATTCAAGCATTACCTGTGTTCGTCCAGCATCGGCGACAACAAACGTGGGGAGGCCAATACTCTCAGCTGCTTCCTTTAGCTTATTCCTGATTAAATGCCAGTTCAGGATGTAGGTCTTTGAACCAGAAGTGTATTTATAGTACTCAGAATAAAATCATCCACTTACATTTCTTGCTGGTTTCTGCAAGTCACAACAATTTTGGGCTGGCCGCACTGTTCCCATTGTCTTAAAAGAGACCGGTCACTGCAAACATATTCAACGGTAAAGTTTATTTGCCAATAAAGGATAACTGTGAAGCATAGCAATCTTTCATTTGCCTTTGCTTTAGAGGTAAAGGAAATTCTTTCCTTTAATATATTCAATTCTGCAATCTGTATCATAAAGTGTTAACAAAGAACACCCCCTCCCTCCAACTCACAAAAAAAGAGGACAATCAAGTCACCAAAACTGGATTATATGAATAGCCACATAAGCAAAACGGCCATCGCACAGTGCTTACAAAAAATTGGCTTGAAAGCTCACACTATAAAGCTCTTGATTTTTCATGAAAGCGATGTTAGTGGTGGATCGGTAGTAAGAGCTATTGATAAGTACCTTCGCATTAATTCAGCATACATGCCGGTGGCAGCATCTGCCAAGAAAAACAGACAAAGAACAGACTAGTAACCAGAAAAGGATGGAAAGTGCAAATAAAGAAGTTTGTAATGGGTGAAAATAAAAAAGTGACTTCCTAGACAATTTGAGATAAAGAACAGATCCAGAAAATGAACAGTAGTTTCATATCTTACGAGCACATTGAGATGCAATCTTTCCAGATTTCATCTTTAGGTCTTGCCTGACAACCAGAATCTGACACAAACATTTTACAGTTGAAATCAGAAATTTCTCAACATCCAGCAAAAGAAACTCATAAGGAATGCATCTTAAACCTATTTATCTCCCCATAACATTTGTAAAACAGAACAGGAGTTTAATTAAAGTATTAAACTAGCTACTGAACAACGTGCACAGATACAAAAAGTTTTATTTATATATACATTATGCAGTGTTTCAAATCATTTTTCAAAAAAGATAGTAAAAAAAAGCATCAGCTTGTGCTTTGTTCAATGTAGCTCTTATAAAGCATCAACAGCAAAAAATTTATCAAACAGTTCATTTGATTAAAAAGTTTAAAAGAAAAAGGTGCAGAGAAATTTGTTGAAATTTAAGCCATATGAATGTAATCATGAAATGAGATGTTTAGACAAAAGTTTCCTTCTAAATGAGCCATGTCTAACACCGACAACATGAAATTACATTCAATTACTTTTATTTTTAAAATTATCATTGATGTCTACTGGTCATCTATAGTGTCTAGCAGGTGACCCAATGGATCTTGGTTAAGCTCTCATACCATTTTAGAATTTAGATTGAGTCTAATACACCCCATAAAACCGGCTTGTAGAGTTAGGATTACCTACCACTATAAACACTTAGTCAGACCTTATCCAACATGGGACTCTTAACATAGTTTACAAGAGAATAATAAAAGGCAATGAATGACTATAACTATTTGTAGTTAAAGTGTTAAACTAAAAAACCCCAATAGTATGAGTAAGTGATGATGAAATGAACAAACCAATTTAAGGTCTTGATCAGCATTACTTGAGAGTGAGAGTTGGTGTTGATGCTTTGTAGATGAGAAAAATTTCTTGGACAAGTGATTTCTAGTTGGCTTTGATAAATCTATCAACAGACCACAAATGAAACCAATGACAAGACCTGGAATGAAATTCTCTGGCTTGAAACTTCCTGATAACCATTCTCCCTTTTGCTTTTGTTGATACTGCAAATTTACATACAAACATGAATAAATATTAATTAAAATAAAATAATTGGGTTTCCCTAAACATTGAATTGTTATTCGGTAATTATGAAAAAGTAGACACTTTAAAGAATTGAAAAGAATGTCAATTTGGTTGTTGCAGAAGAGTGAAAAACATAAACTAACCTGTTCCCTTGATTTTAGGTTGGAGAACATTGGGGTGTTTACACAAATGGGCAAAGGTTGAATTAATTTTTCACAATAAACAAAAAGGTTAAAAAATTGAAGTTGAACTTGCTATATTCCTATTTCCTCGTATCCGCAGCGAAGGAGGATAAAACAGATAGATGTTGAGAAGATGAACCAAGTTTACTCACTCGTGTCCGCTTTGGTAACTAAACATGTCCAGAACGAAATTGAGGATTAATACTTGGACTTTAATATATAAACTATTTTCTCTTTTTTTTTTTTTTATTCTTTTTACTATTTTTTTTATAAAACACTTTTTTTTACTATATTTATAATATATTTTCACTAACATATTACGATTTCTTTAAAGATTTATCCAGATATTCATATATTTTTTTGCTGAAATATATTTTCACTAACATTTTACTAACATATTATTCTTTTTTTTATTATAAATTATTAATATGTTATTTATAGTTGAAGTCCTCACATCAACCATATGATTTAAACTAATAATCTTATGAGATTTGAGTAGGAATGACAATGATAGATTGGATGTGAATTTTGTCTCTCACACTCGGTTTTATCAATTAGAGAAAACTCACATTTGTCCTTGTTTTCATTCATATATATAAAAAATATTAAATAAAATGAATAAGTACATGTTGTAATTGATTGAAATAATACATGTTGAAATTTAAAAAAATATTACATTTTTTGGAATTGTAAATGAAGAGAAAACTCAAGGCTATATATAGGGGTGAACATGGACGCGACCCGCCAACTCGATCACCCAATCCAATCCAACCCGATTTTTATCTGTACCCGATCACTTTCGGGTCCGACCCAATCCAACCCGTTGAAACCCGCTTATATTTGGGTCGAGTAATGGGTTTAACAATTTGAACCCGTCGACCCAACCCGTTAACTAGTTATATTTAAAAAAAAAAAAATTGTTTGGCAGTTCAATAGGGTTTCATTACTTTTCTTCTTATTTAGATTTTCAAATGAGCAATTTAATTTGAGTTAACTATTATTTATTTAAATGTTATAGTTTTACGTAATAAAAGTACGAACAAAAAACTCATGCTTATAATGAATTTAGTTTAAATTTTTTACATTTGTTAAATACAAATTTTTTTAGTTAAATACTGTTCATTTTAGTTAAATATTATTCTGTGAACGTTATTGTTGGGTTTTTGACATTTTAATTTCATATGTTGTTACGTTACAGATGAATGAATGAAAGAATATTTTTATTATTTACCTACAGTCTTGTGGTTAGTCCTATTCTTCTAGTTCAATGTAACTTTTTATGTCGTTTTCCTATATATCTGAAGTTACACGGTATATCGTATAGAACCTGAAGCTCCCATCATGGTTGATACAAGTAAATTGACGAAAGTATTTCTTTCATCAATTTACTTTATAAATACCAGTTTCTATCATTTACCAGTGTATTTTGTTTTGCTTCAAATGCCGTGGCTTGGAATCAATAGCTACCTTAAGTTACTTTTTTTTTTTTTTTT
>JBBPBP010009777.1:67222132-67237612 GCA_037974735.1 Cicer chorassanicum | reverse complement strand
TTAATTTTTTTTTAATATATTTGATGCTTACATTTTAGATTAAAGCTCATTCACTAAGGTCCTTATGTTACTGTCTCCTACAGGCTAGAAGCTTATTGAACTTTTTTTTTCCGTTGAGATTTTTCATGCTCTCACCCCCACATTTTGAAAATGATAAAAATTCCCTTAAAATATTAATTAAAAAAAGTTAATACAAAATTAGAAAAGTTCCTACATAATGTTCTATAAATAAATAGTTTTAGACACTCATGACAAACTAACACCTGTTATAATAAAAACGGTTTGTTTTACAGCAAACATTAGAAGTATTAATATTCAGCAAAATAAAACAAAGATTGGAAGTGTTAAAACGACTTATTCATTGCCAATAATAAAAATATCTTAGTTACATGAATCGGATTCTAAATTTTGCAAAAAAAAGAAAAAAAAAAGAAAATATTTAACGTCAACTTAAATTTGTATAACTTGAGAGAGTTGATTCATTAAAAGAACGGCTAAGGATTTTTTTTGTTTTGTTTACACTTTGTCCCTTTCACCGGAAGTAATTATGTTTGAAACAAGTCAAATATTAAATTTTGACATCTCTCTCTTCAAACTTTGGCTTGCCATGTTTTGAGAGAGACTACCCCTATCTCCCAAACTCAATACTTAATGGTAGAGGATTGACTGAAACTAGACTCTTCACACAGAATATGGCTTCACATATATCAACAATTTCTACCCCTTCATTCCCAAAATTGACGTTATGAATTTCCTCTGTTTCAACATTATAGGATCTCACTTTATCAAATACTTTTACAAGAAACTCATTTCCCTTCCAAAAGACTAATGGCACACAAAGTGAACTGTGCTCTATAGTTCGAAGTTTGGTCTAACAGGAATCCCCAACACCACCTCCATCCTTCACCCAAATGTCAAAGTTTGCATTTTGATCACAACAATTACGGCAAACCAATGTCATACACTCATTCAAAACACCCAGATATCTTCCACTTGAACTACTAATATCAATATCTTTTGGTAACGACACCTTGTGAAGAATCCCACCTCCCACATTCAATGCAAGGATCGTTGTAGTCAAGCCTTTCAGTTTTGCCCACCAATAATAAACCCCTTTGAAATGCATTGCAAAACAAGAAGAGTCAAACTCACAACACCATGGATTATAACTTCGAATTGTTCTCCAAGAATCAGTTCTCAAATCATATTCTTCAACAACATACTCCTTACAACGACGACATTCACGGTAACTTTCCCACATCCTTACAACCTTAATTAAATTGTTAGTTCTATAATCATGTCCCATTCCAACACCTAGTATCATCCCATCTTTTACTTTTGTGACCAAATCTGATGATGGAAGAAGCCTCACTTCCCTTGTAGTTGGGTTGCATAGAAAAACATCCCTTCCACAAGAAAAATCTGAATACAAACACAGTAAGCCATTACAAGAATTTGAAACAAGATGATATGAAAGACAAGTACTCTTCATGTTGGGCAAAGATATAGATATTTGCTTTGGAGAAGAGTCATCTTCCAAGGAAAGTAGTTGGTGCGTATAAGGGGTTATCCACACACGTAGAAGCAAGTAACAACTTTGAGCCATGATGACCTTATTGGAACTAGAGCAATGGCATGAGATTAAGGTTGGATTCTTGAAAACAACAATTTATAGACTCTCCCACTGATGTTCTTCTTCATTATTTATAACAAATTTGTAAAGAACTTTTCATGTTTTCTCAAATAGTGATATCGATTTTTTTTTACTAATAGTGATATGATTTTTAGTCATTATAGTGTAATGATTTTTTTTTTATGCAATTATAGTGTGATGATATCTAATTAAAAGTTTTGAACAAAATCTTTTTTTTTTTGCTGAAGTTTTGAACAAAATCTTACTACAAATATAGATTAAATCAGGAAATATATATCATATCAAATAAACGTAATTTACTTTTATTTATTGTAAAAAATATATATACAAAATCTAATGTTAAAAGATACGTTACATATACAAAACAAGATTTTTCTCCATTACAATACAGAATACTATTATGCAACAAATCTACAATCCATTCATATTCTTTTGACAGGTTAAAATAGGGGTCGACCCGCCAATCCAACCCAACCCGATTTTTACCCGTACCCGATCACTTTCGGGTCCGACCCAACCCAACCCGTTAAAACCCGCTTATATTTGGGTCGGGTAATGGGTTTAACAATTTGAACCCGTCGACCTAACCCGTTAACTAGTTATATTTTTTTAAAAAAAAATTATTTGGCAGGTTCAGTAGTTCAATAGGGTTTCATTACTTTTCTTCTTATTTAGATTTTCAAATGAGCAATTTAATTTGAGTTAATACTATTTATTTAAATGTTATAGTTTTACCTAATAAAGGTATGAACAGAAAACTTATGCTTATAATGAATTTAGTTTAAATTTTTTACATTTGTTAAATACAAATTTTTTAGTTAAATACTATTCATTTGAGTTAAATACTATTTATGAACAAAATTGATGTTTATGCAAAAACTTACTATGAATTTAGTTTGAATTTTTTATATTTATATCTATTAAACACTTTTTTTTAGTATTTTATTTGAAAATAGTAACTATAAACCAATGAATGGTACTTAGTAAACTAAAATGGTTGGTGGATTATGTGTAACCAGTGACTAATCTTACGGCCACCCCAAAATTTTCTCTAATCTTTTAAAAATATTTCTTATTTTATTTTATTTTATTTATAATACTATAATTTGTTAAATAAAAATTAATATAGATTAAATCAGGTTTATCCTTGTCATTGTGAAAAAGCATTTGAGTTGCGGTTCTATAATTGGTGTATTTTATGAGTTGAATTGCGGTTGTTGAGTTATGTTGTCGAGATGTATGTTTCAGTCTAATATGTGAAGATAACATACTATATCTGCATTTTTTCTTGTTACATGAATTAATCTAACCAAATGACATGAAGATTGGTATGCGTAGATCTCATAAGATTGATATGTGTATATGGACATGAAGATTGGTATGTGTAGATTGTTAGATTTATTTTTTTATGTGAGAGATTGATGACTTTTTTAAAGAATTGCATAATTTGATTGAAATTTGATAGATTTAAGACATTCAAGTATTAAATATATTTTCATTCAATATGTTTTCCTGTAAAATAAAAAAAATAGGTTAGTATTTATGTATGACCCGCCAACCCAACCCAACCCAACCCGTTCTTGATCGGGTCGAGTCGGTTCGGGTTAAATAAAAAAATTCGGGTTTAGAACTTAACCCAATCCAAAGATAATCGATCGGGTCGGGTATTGGGTTTTGTCAAAACCCGCCCAACCCAAACCACGTACACCCCTAGCTATATATATGGCTCTAATTCTTCATTACAAATCACATCAGTCAGAAATATTTTAAGTTTGTATCTGATTATATTCTATTCTTTTCTCTTATAATCTTGTGCTATATTGTTGTTAAATATAGTTAAAATATTTGCTTTTGAGAGTAAAGGTGTATTAAGGGTCATGAGGAGTTTAAAAGAAGTATACATGTTGTAACAATTTTCTTATGGTGATATTATTTGTTTATGATTAAAAAATAATCGTGATTTTTTCTTTAGGTTTTTGAGTTTCCATGTTATATTGTTATGTTTTGATAGCGTTTTTTTTTTTAATATATATTTCTCAATGTTTGTTTTCCCAACATCTGGCATCACTTGTTGGAAAATCCAAAGAAGCGCAATAACAACAACGGATCAAATGTTCAAGGATCACAAAAGACTTTGACTCCATATCTCCACCAAAAACCTTAAGGCATTAGGTATATGAGACACTTATCTTATATATCTAATATTTAATTCATAGTCAATGTGAGACTAACCACTCGGATTTGAACTCAATAATCTCCTCCTCAAATGTGAGTTTCTTACATCCTATGCTTGCATCGTCATTATCACCAAGGAAATTTGTCTTAATAACACCACCATAAGACATTCAATACAAGAATCAAATACACCAATATCTACTCTTGTTCCCCACCAAGTTGAATCATGATTCTGATACTAGTTGTTGGGGATTCTAAGAGAGTCCTGGAACAACAGGCTAAATATTTCAGGACCACAAGATACTTTGACACATTTTCACCTCAAACCTTGAGACATTATATATATATGAGTTATCTATCTTATATATCTAACATTTAATCTCTTCGTAGTCAATGTAAAACTAACCATTCGCACTTGAACCTAACAGTATACGTATATAAAAATACTAATAATTTTACTGCTAAGGTATATATCAACACCCCAAACCTGCTCACTTCTTTGAGTTTTTATTTCAAGAAAATCCACATCCATATCTGCACCCTATTAAAGCATATTTTCTTTGTTAAAGTAAGAGGGGATGAAAGTGTAATGCTATCCAATGGAGGAAGAGTCTTTTTGGTGAAAAAGGAGTGATAGACTTTATATTGGAACAATGTGATGTTCACTTTATTATTTAAATAGTAATTTTGTTGTCAAAGTTTTTACACATTCATCTATGATATTTTCACAAATTAATCCTTAAACAAATACTTTTATGTGTTAAATGTTGATACACAACTAATAAATATGAAAGAAGATGAAGGCAAGCAAATAGTCAACAACACCGAGTTCTATGTCTTTGAGTGAACTTACAAGATCTCCTAATTATGGGCTTCTCAATTGCTAGTGATCCTTTGAGGATGTTTCCGATATGGTATTGTAGTCTATCAATAATTATGCGTTGCTTTTATGTGTTTTTGAAGGAAAAAATATTCATATTTAGGTATTGTTCTTTAGAAGTTTTCAATCCAAATAATATGGAAAAACATTTGGAAATCAACTTTATAAGTTTCCTGCAAGTTGATATGCTGATTTTTGGTTTTATAGATTTAGAAACATTCGAGTTTCAATTCGGGTTCGTATATGTTGTCCAGAACACGACGGTCTGGTTGAATGTAAAAGACAATATTATAACTTAATTTTTTATCTAGAGATGAATCATGAACTTATTTGTTTTATAATGTTAATAGAAGTAGAATATACAACTTTAAACTAATGCAGTTGCAATGGTATAGAATTTTTGTAGACGAACTGGACGCAAGTTCAAGACCTCACGTATTAAAAAAAGATTGTCTATTGTTCAATTTTTTTTATTAAATTGTCTTTTATGAATCAATTAAGAAAAAGAAAAATATGAATTTCATTGATATTGTGTCTCTATAATATTTTAAACATAAAAATTTGGATCTCAATTTTAATTTTTTTAGTCCATGCAATTATACGTTTTTTGTTTTGTTTCTGGCAACTAGTATTTTGTTTTTGGTACCTACAAAGTTTAATAATATTTGAATTAGTCTTTGTAATACGTAAAAGATTTGATTTTGTCCTCCAAATAAAAACTAAAATGAATATTTACAAATACCAAACACAAAAATATGTGTATTTGTAAAGACTAGAAACTAAATATCGGAGACAAAAATAAAAAATGTATATTTATCGGAATTAAAAACAAAAATAAAAAATTACAAGGATATCAAATTTATAGATGTAAAGTCCTTAATTTTCAAATAAAGTCTCTACAAAAATTTAACTTTTTGAGCAAACAATTATAATAAGTACCATTGTTAAAGATGATAAGTATCGTTGTTAAAGTTAGTTAAGTTAGTGAAATGAAATCAAATAACGCACAATTTGAAGTTAAATAATATTATATATATATATATATATATATATATATATATATATTTATTTTCAATAACACACCATAAAATACTCTAATTTCCAAATAATAATCTAAGTACGAACATATCAACCAAAATGAACATTTTACAAGAAAATATATTTAAATCTCTATGAAAATCTATTATTATTACTTAAGTTATACACCTGACATGGCTCAGAAGGAGATAAATATTTGACATAAAAGAAAATAATTTTTTAAACGGATAATTTTTTCAAAAGAAACAATTCATTAATTTTAATAGAATATCAAATTTATAGATATAAAGTCCTTAATTTCTAAAAACCCCGTAAAGTCCTTAATTTTCAAATAAAGTATCTACAAAAACTTAACTTGTTCAGCAAATAATTATGATAAGTACAATTGTTAAACTTAGTGAAATGAAATCAAATAACGCACAATTTGAAGCTAAATAATACATTATTAAACCTAATTGTTGCGAAATGGACCGAGGCCCAACCCACTCTAACTTAGTCCGGATCTAAATAATTAGTGAGGTAGAGTGTCACAACATACGGAATAGATTCTAAAGTGGGTGAACATCAGAACTAACATGGACATTTTCCTTTACTGCTTGATGGCAATCATGATCTTATGATTTGAATACGAGTCACATGATTGTAACAGTCACAAGAGGTGCGCACGCTTGAAACCAAACAATGATTCGCATATTTCAGATCATACATCTGAGAACCAAACAAACTTCTTTTAGAAACCATAGGGGATGTCCTATAAAAGACACCTTACACGACACAGGTTAAAGGGACACAATTTTCTAACTCTAAAATCCTCTCACTCTCAAACACAAATTTATTTGATTGTTGGAGTGTTTGCAGGTACACCTCCGTTGAGGAGCAACCACAAATAGAATTTCACCTCATTATTTAAAACGATATGTATTTTCATGAGTAAAAACTAATTCGTATTTGACATGAGTCATAGACGCTGATATATTGTTGGCTAAAATATTGTTTTTGTCCCTTATTTTATCAGATCCTCAATTTTGGTCCCCTTATTTTTCTCCTGCAAATTCGGTCCATCTATTTTTAAAATTGTCGACATTTGATCCCCTTTCTCAATTTGAATTCTAATTTGATGATGTGACAATCATTTTAGCGACGTGTGCATGGTGATGTGAAAAATCACGGTGACATATAATTAAAATTTAATAATACCACTTTAATATTTTTTTTAAAGAATTATGTTACAATCGCCCAATGGGCCAAATGCATGAGAAATAGAATTATCATATAGGCTGACCCAACTAGATATGGCCCAACGGACTAATTGTATTTATGGGTTAGATTGGGGTCGGTCCACTTGCTATTGGATTGGGTAAACTATTAAGGTCAAAAAGTACAATCCTATATAGTATATAATGCGCGAAAGAGCAAGTCTTCAATAATTTAAATCGAAGATTGCAAGTAGAGCACACTCTCCAATATGACATGATTAGAAATTGGAAACGAAACATGTATCAATCAAAAGTAAAAAAAAAAAAAAAAAAAAGAAAAATAAAACCTTAATTGGGTGTGATAGAAGGTATCATATAATGAGAAGGAATGTGTGGATTATACGTATAAGTTACTGGTTTTTGCACCTTTGCTATAATAATAAAGCGTGCTACATGGTTCACCACTATTCCACAAACTAAACACAATGGAGAATCCTTGTTTGCAAGTTAAGTTATTGAATTTGGAATTAGAATTCTCCACCTTACAAAATTCCCTTTCCCTCATCCATCATTCTTCCAACGTATCCCTCAAAACCAAACAAAGAATCCCAACCACAATTAATAACAACAACAACATATTCTTCACACACCAAACAAACTGTTCCTCAAACAAAAACAACTTTTTTTGGTTTTTGAAATGGAGTCTATTGCCTCCAATTCTAATAATTCAACACCAAATAATAATAACCATCGTCGACACTCTCGTTTCAAACACAGCCAACCAATTTCCGACCGAATAGTGCGAGCACTCCGTCACCGTCTCCGTCTCCTCCACCGTACCGGCTCCACCTTCTTCATATTAGGCGCAACCGGAAACGTCTACACAGTAATCTTATCCTCCACACCCTCATGCACGTGCCCCGACCGAACATCACCATGCAAACACATCCTATTCGTTATAATTCGAGTCTTAGGCGTATCTTCTACGGACGCATGCGTCCGTAGAAGAAACCTTAGACCATGCCAGCTTCAACGCCTTCTAAACATGCCAACTTTGAATGAAGCAGTTGCAGGATATTCTCTTCGACAAAGGTTTCACCAAGTGTTCTTTGAAGGAGGAGGATCGAAGAGGGAGAGAATAGAGATGGAGGAAGGTGCCACGTGTCCTGTTTGTCTTGAAGAGATGGGGAAGGAAGAGAGGTTGGTTGCGTGTGAAAGTTGTAGGAATGGAATTCATGAAGAGTGTTTGGTGATGTGGAAGAGAAGCAGAGGAAGAAGATCGGTTAGTTGTGTGATTTGTAGAGCGAGGTGGAGGAATAGAGGGGAACAGGATAAGTATGTTAACTTATCTGCTTATGTTAGTGAGGAGGATGATTTGCAGGATGGGGGTGTTTGCACTGGCTAGTACCATATATGTAAATTATCTCATGTTGTTAATATTTTACTTTAAGTGATTCATTAATGTTTCATGTGCAATTAGATTAAATTTAGGTGCACTTCGTTGTTGGATTCTTAATAAATAAATGTATGTTAATCCCATGGTAATTAGAAATTTGTTTTCGTTGTAGTTGGTCACAAAATTGTCTCTGCTTGCAATCCCGCTTACTTTTTCTGCAAATAATGTACTCACATTATATCAAATATTATGCAATTTTTATTTTCAAATTATCACTTTGATAACAATGTAAAAGTGAATATGATCATTTTTTTACTATTGTAAAAAATGAATAGGATGTAAATTTTTAAAATACTATTTAAATTATAAACTATTTTATATAAATAAATAATAAATTTAATTTAAATTTTTGACAAAATATAATTATTATTATTTTTGTTAATTTGATATCAGTACATATTTGGAATATAGTGCTACGATACCAGATAATAAGAAATAGAGCTTGTGTTCTGGTTGTGTCTTCTCATCGGAGGAAATGGAAGACGCCGATGGTTATCGGAACCCCGATAACCTATCGCAAAAGATCGTTGACGTCGCTGCTGGTGAATCACACACTCTCCTTCTCACTGGTAATACCTCAACTCTATTTTTTGTCTATCTGAAACGAAATGAACACAGATTGTGGAAATTGAATTGTCACACTGCATTTTTGTTAAGTATCTATCTCTATTGTAATTGATTGAGGTTTGAATTTTGTGGTAGGAGATGGCAGTGTGTACTGTTGGGGTAAAGGAATGTTTGGACGGCTTGGACTTGGTTCTCAAAAAGATGAATTTTTTCCAGTTAAGGTCAACTTTCGAAACCCTAATGAAACTAGAGACAGTGTTAAAATCTTGGGAATTGCTGCTGGTGCTTATCATAGT
Source organism: Cicer chorassanicum (assembly GCA_037974735.1). NCBI lineage: Eukaryota > Viridiplantae > Streptophyta > Magnoliopsida > Fabales > Fabaceae > Cicer > Cicer chorassanicum. Next base: position 67,228,350 of record JBBPBP010009777.1, on the reverse strand, counting down.
CTTGCTCTTGCAGGTTCTGTTAAACTTTTTTTGTTAATTTTATAGGTAAATTATTGTATCTTATGCTCCATAACATTTCCAACTGCATGACCTCTTGCATGTATAGTTTCATTTCCATTGTTATTCTTGTTGCACAAATGATAAGGCTAATGCCAATTCATTAATTGTTTGTTCTGTTTGGATAAACAACTTAATTAAGTGTTTATAGCATAAGCTTTTGTCGTATAGAAGCTTATGCATATGTTATTTCTATAATAAAAGATAAAATAAAATCAAACTGATTTTATATAAGCTATAAATTGTTCTCATGAGTTCATAACGAAAAAAGCCGAGAATAATTTATAGATATGTCATAAGTTTTGATAGACTCTAGGTTACTATTGGTTACATTTTAAAACTGTCTGACATGCAATGTAAGGATACTTTTGGAGCAGTAATGGTGGTTAAGGTCAACTCTATGAAAATAAGCAAAAGGGGATGACATTGTTATGCAACTATTAAACAAGTTTCTATAATAAGTGCAATGAAGTAGATTGAAGATGTATGTTCAGTTTTTTTTATTATGTTTCTTTTTGGTCTTGGTGCACGACTTTGATAGCCAGGGAGAGGGATTTGAATATCATATTCCCTTGATGGGAACTCAAACCTAAATGGTGTAATTATTGATAACCATATTTTTGTTAGCTTGTTAAACATACACGAAACACCTCAAGTGTTATGCATCTATCATAAACTTAGGCTGGTTCGTTTATTCAGTAACCCCATCTAATATGAAATCTCTTTGTGTATTGACAGAAGATGGATCTGTGTGGTGCTGGGGTTACAATATCTGTATCCTTAATATGCTTGGAGTCCCTTGATTGAATTCAATTACAGATTGTTTTTACTTCTAGAAGTTTGTTGACTTTATATTACATACTAGTATCTGCATCCTTGACTACTATATGGATGGTCAACTTGGTCTTACTGGAGAGGATTCACACGATTCCCTAGTTCCTTGGTTACTTAGCACTAGCAGGTTTCTTGAGTTGCAACCCCCTGATTCTTCAACAGACCTATCTGAAGCAGACGGCAAAGCATCACTAAAGGTATAACATGAATTGCACTAGTTTTGTTCTAAAACATAAGCCAAGGTGACGATATCATTAAGATATTTTTCGCTTCTGTTCAACTTTCTCAGATCTGTATTGTCAAAGGAGGAGGAATGATGTCTCTGGCTATCGATAATCGTGGGACCCTGTGGATGTGGGGAAACATCCCACAAGAAAGCAAAGAAGGAGGGCTATCTCTTGTAAGCAGTTTCACTCCAACGCCAGTGTGGGATTTTCATGGTCGAGCTGTTGTCAAGGTTGCGTGCGGAAACGAGCACATTGTAGCTCTGGTTAGTGCTACAGAATCACATGAGGATGAAGATCTACTGTGCTACTCTTGGGGTTGTAACAACCATGGCCAATTAGGGTTGGGGGATAGGCAGAGCAGGCTGCATCCAGAAATAGTAAAAATATCCGAAGAGGAGTCTCTTTGGACAATTGATGAGGTTGCATGTGGTGCCTTTCACACTGCTTTGCTCGCTCGCAAAAAGAAACTCGGAGACACATTAGAAAGCATGTGCTGGACTTTTGGCCTTGGTGAAAATGGCCAACTTGGGCATGGTACAACGCAAAGCGCTTTGTTTCCTGCACCCGTTAAAGAATTGCCGCAAAATGTATATCTTATTTCTGTTGACTGTGGCTTGTTTCATACAAGTGTTGTTTCTTCAAATGGGGTTGTGTGGTCATGGGGAATGGTGAAAGGTCTTGGCTTATGTCCTGACGCTAGTCGTGCTGAAACAGATTGTGGCGATGCCCTCTCTCCCCTTCGCATCTCATGTGAGCCATATCAACCTATTTTTCCAGGTCCTGTTAAAGTCGCGTGTGGGGCTGCACATACTGTTGTTGTTGCACAGGAGGGACATAAGGTGTGGTCTTGGGGTAGGGGAAGGAGTGGAGTTCTTGGGAATGGTAAGGAAATGGATAGTTACATTCCCACCATCGTTCTGTGGCCTCCGATAACAAAGGATTTCAAGGAAGAGGATTTGAAGAGCTCTCATGAGCAAGATAAGGCGACAGAAAAGAAAACCGAAGCAATAACAGAAACAAATGAGAAATTATCCTCGGCGTTGAATGAGGTGAAGCTGCTTCAAACAAAGCTATCTATAATGGAAAAATATGCCAGTATACTTCATGGTTCTATTTTTGGAAAACCTTTTGATGAGCAAGATATTCCTGTTTCAATGCGGAATTCGGATTCATTGGATATTGCAAAAGAATGGGAGAACATGTTAGAGGCAGCAGATAATAGGAAGCTAATTAGGATGGAAATGTTTTACCGTGACATGCTAGCTGGTGTGAAAGATAAATTAATGAAGAGAAAGATCAAAGAAATTATAAAGGAATGTCTCCAATCTTCAGAGGTAAATAATAATTAGTATCTATAGAAACAAAATAAATCTCATTCTGAACATAAGATTTTCACATACAAAGCAGTAAAATTAATTTGATCGTTCCATTTTGGTTTGCCCATTTGTCCCTTCACTTGATTCTTAAATAAGAAAACATACAGTTCACTACACAATTTTATATATATATATATATATATATTCTTCTCAAACAAGAAAATAGTGTAAAAATTGTGATCTGGAACTCTTCAATGGATATCTCTGCAGCATTGTCTGTACCGATACATCGAGATAGCATGTTTGAAATTTATCAAGTTGATTATTCTTTGAGTTTTGAGTACTATGTATTACATTATTATGACTTTTAATTATTAGATATTCTATTGGTTCATACATAATACATTACTGTCATTTTCAAAAAAAAGTAAGATGGGCAAGTTCTTGTTAGTTGATAAGAAAATGTTGATTATATCTTTGATATTAAAGTTAAGTATGCTAGACTCCAGTAGGATTAGTTTCTATATTTCTAAATTATTGTTGGAATTTGTTTGTCTTTGATGAAAATTAGGAGTTTGGTATTGATATAAACAAGGATTATTTTTATCATTTTTATTATCATAATTTATAACTATATATAAAGAGAATAGCAAGTTAGGGTGTGACTTTTTAATTCCTATTTTACCTTTTATTTAAACAATTTCATTTATAATTTTTATCATTCTTTTATTTAATTAAATAATAACTGAATTTTTTAAAATATTTATACAAATATACAAAATGATAGCAAATTTTGGTGTAATTATTTTATTTTGTTTTAATCATTTCTTACTAATCAAATAACTATTTTTTTTTTGGGTCTATACAAATAACTAAATTTCTATTCTCATTTTTTTAATCTAAATAAAAGCTTTAAATTTCACAGAATCATAGTTGTACTCTATGGAAAATAAGCAAATTCCCTTCTGTGGTAGGAATATGAGCAAATTTTACCAAGAAGAGCTACTTTGGTTTTATTAGAAGGCAAAGGTTAAGATATGTTCTATGGACACATTTTAAGATATGAAATGAAATTTTATCTTGAAATTTGTACATTCAATTTTCTTTTAAAAGTGGTTGGTTCACGGAGATATTAGTACTCATTTGTTCTTGGTTTTGTCTCATTTGTTTTGTTCGTCAAGAAGAGTGTTGTTTTCTTTTTTTAAAGCCTTTTAGTTTTATCTTTTCGTCTTCTTGTTCTGGTCTAGTCCATTCTTTTCACAAAAAGAACAACTAAAATCTTTTACCTCAACAAAGAATCATACTTGTACTATCTTTTTTTTATAAAAAAAATATTCAAAGTAGAAGAATTTTTATAATCAAAATAAAACTAAAGACTATTTTACAAATATTTTTGAAAAAATTTAAATTTGATTTTTTGAAATTAATAGATTAAACTTACATCTCAATTATAAAGATAATTTTTGTAGTTTAATAATTTGAGAAAAGAATATTTTTCACTTTTTCAGTTTAGTCCGTATACATAAAATATTTATGTCGGTAGTAATAATTGAATCTGAAACTTGCTCTCGGCCATTATTGTTTCCGTTTATCTTTGAACTATTTGTTTCGGTTGGAATTAATTCATGTAAATGAGCTAAAACTAATTTATATAGATTATCTGGTATGCTCCCTCCAGTTTTAATTATAAAAAAAATGAGTTAATAAAAATAGATGATTTTTTTTTAATTAAAATTAGAGTGTATGATTAATTTGATATTTCAATTATGTTGGCATCTTAACATAATCACTCAGAAAAAGAAAATACAAAAAATTTGAAAGACTATACTAAAGCCAAAGATAACAATCATTTGGAGATAATATGTTGTTTCGTTAAAAATCTTATCAGAAAAATCGATAGGGATAAAACAATGGTAAAGAAAAAAAAGAATGCAGGAAACATACACGAATGTATAAAATCTATATTCAAGAAAATTAAACCAGTTTCTATTGAAAACAAAAAAATAATATTATAAAGAACAATATTCCACTAATGATTGCTATGGTCTAAAGTAACAACGTCTTAGATAGTGAAAGGCCAAAATGCCTGTTATCTACGTTAAGGAAACCTTTGAAGTGATTTCTTGGAAATTAACTAGGTTATGAGAAATTGAATAGCTAATTAAAATAGAATTTAGTTTTTTAAGCAAAGATATTAAATAGAGTTTAATTTAAACCAACAGATATTTTTAAAACAATGACATTAAAATAAGTTGAATTTAATAACTTTTGCTTATTTGAGAATACAAAATCATACTATATCCAATTACTATTATAAACAAAAAAATATATATTTTAAAGGATATTAAGAAATATAGTTAAGTGCAATTAATTTTTTAGATATTATATAAAATAAAATTTACTAAATTGTCTCTTTTTAATGTCAAACACTCAACTATTAAACATTAAATGTTTTGAAATAAATGAAGAGTGTATCAAAAATAATAATATTAAATAATTTAAAAGTAGTTAATTTTTACTTATAATAATGACCAAAATTTAAGTCATTTTTATTTATTTATAATAACGGTCAAAAACCTATGAAATTAAATTATCATCTATATGGATGCAACAATATCTAATACTTGAGAGACTAAACTATCATCTATAAGCATCTTGTTAAACATCTTGTTTGGTCCAAGGAACATGTTGTGTTAAAGGGTTAAAGAATAAATAAGCTTCCTTAAAACTCCAAATCAAATGATCTTTACATTGAAAAATAGGAATAGTAACTTTGGCTAACAAGACACTTAGCTTATGGTATGTAAGAGAGCTAAAGGAACTTTCCATTGACTATCCTGAATGAAATGATTGACAATGGCATGAAGATGAGATTGTTTGTCTTCATCAATGTTAAGAATAAAAATCAAATATCGTTCAACCAAGTGTTAACAAGAAGTTAATATTTTCACATTTGTCAAGCTGTCATTTGTTGTTACCGTATATAGTAGTTAGTTTAGCTTTGAGCGCAGTCCAGATCAAAGAATCAATATGATATCTAATATACTCATGTATTCGAAAGAATCAACCTTTAAGAAGAATAGATCAATGTTGACTAGAAATAACTAAGTCTCAAACAAGTCTAATAATAGCACTATTATTAATATATTTCAAATACCTAATACCAAAACCGCCTTCATTAAAAGGATGACAAATTTTATGTTCGACAACACTAACCAACTTTCTATGATCAATATTGACGGACCAAATGAAATTCCTAATCCATTTATCTACATCCTTGAAAAGAGAAGTCCACCAATAATATATGTGAAAGCTATAAATCAACATCATGTAAATAATATTTTTCACCAATTAAATTCTATTTGTCGTAAAGAGGAGAGATGTTTTCCGGAAGTCAGTGGCAATGTCCCGGTGACTGACCACCACCAACCACCATCCTATTTAAATTAATAATTAATAAATTATTATTTTTAAACTATTATTTTTTTAAAATGAATAAAAAATTTAAATTCTGTTTTATAATTCAGCAAAAAAATATGTTTTATTTTTATTAAAGAATATTTTTTTAATAAAAGTATTTTTTATAATAAAAATAAACTATTATTTAAATTCTGTTTTTTAAATATAATAAAGATATTGGTAGAAAAAATAATAATTAAAAATACTTATTTTTCTAAAAATAGTTTTTAAAATAATAAATTTTAAATTAGTTTACAAAAATAATAAATAAAACTATTTTTAGAATTAATTAGTTTTAATATAATTAAAAAAAACTATTTTGAAA
>JBBPBP010009777.1:67201666-67212524 GCA_037974735.1 Cicer chorassanicum | reverse complement strand
AATAAGTGACTTATACATAAATTTAATTTTTTTTTCTTTCGTTTTTTTTTTTGTTGTAGTTTAGGGTTAAAAAAATCATTGAAAACACTTTTTTGATAAAGAAAAAAATACTAAAGCATTGAAAATTAAAACATATATTAGTTTAAAGCTATTTAGAAATGTCATCATTAAATAAGATAAAAGCATCATTTTTCAGGAGCCAACCCCAAAAAAATTTCAAATAATTGTTTTGGAGCATTTTTTACTCATCACAAATTTCTAAAAAAAATACATTTTTTAGAGGTTTTTTTCTTGATTTCTCACAGGTTTTGCCCATATGCAACGCGCGAGTGTTAAATTTACTTATATGAATAATCTTTTTTGATACAACTTACATTAATATTTTGCTCATATTTAACACCACATGGATTGTATCAAACAAAAATATAGATACTAGATGGAGTATATAGTAAAAAGGGATACTTTCAAATTATAAAGAACACTTTTATTTAAATTATTGTAATTTAAGTTCATAATATAAAATTTGAGATATACGGTTAATTATTAAATCATGATTTTAACAACCACGTAATGAAATAATAAACAAATCAATTGTTAAAAGTATTTTTGAGACATAATTGGCTTTAGGTAAAGCACCGAGAATTTTGATGTTACGCTACTTTTTTTTGACAAAATTTAAGTATGTCGAAAAATTTTAATGGAAAGAAAAATTCACAAATAATCATATTGTATATAGTATTATTTATCAAGTTTTTGTTCAAAGGACTATTTGAGAGTTTAAAAAGTGAGGTGAGAGCTTTGAAGAAAAAAATGAAGAATGAAGTGGAAGAAAGAAAGAGTTTTAAGAGGAGAAAACTTTAATAAGTCTATTTTTTTTTTTGCGTAATACAAAAATCTCTGATAACTAAAAAATGTATTAAAGAAAGGATTTAGAGAGTTTTTGAAGAGCTTATATAAATTTTTAACTTTTTATATTATTATAATATACTCTAAAAATTAAAAAAATATTAATTACAAAAATCATTTATAAAGTGACTCTCTCGTATAAAATAAAATATTTATTTATGTTTTATTCTCTCTCCCCTCAAATTCCTCTCACCTTTCCTTCATACTCTCAAACAAAAATTATATGGTACTGAATAGACGATGTCACATCCATAATTCGTTGTCAAGTATCCGCTCATAATTTGAACAACATCCAATAATTAGTAATAGTGGTTTCTCGTCAACTTCAACAATAATATATCACAATACATTATGAAGAGGATAGTTCTATTATAACTTTTTAGGTTATGTTGAAATTATACGCGGGACAAATTCTAAGGTGATATTACTTTGAAAGGTGGTTCATAGTAGCTTAATAATTATTTAAATACCAATAAAAATTAATGATAATAGATTCAAGATAATAACTTTTTTGTTTTTATGCAATAGACGATGGTATGATTAATATCAATTCAATAAATTGAGTATTTAAATATATTTTTCGAAGTTAGTAAGTTACATGTCATCAACACAAGAAGGAGAAAGAAGATTAAATTTTATAATTTAGGAGTTTTAAAAATTATTTAAAACTAAATTGTCTCCAAATAGAGTGATATAATTGAATTTTTGTGTAACATGTTTTGATAAATGATTTAAATATTTGATAAATTCGTCTTAAATATACATGATCAATCATACGATAGATGAAATGTCACATCAAATTTAAATAAAATGAGAATATGAAAATACAGAAAAAAAAACTGTGTCAAATTAAAAATTGTTTTTAATAGTTTAAAAAATATATTTTTTACAATTATTTTTTTTAAAAATAGTATTTTTTTACAATGACAAAATATCTTAATTTTTTTTTTCTGAAAAATCCCTAAAAAAATAATTTTAAATTATTGAATATTTAAATCATGTTTTTTTATTCGCATTAAATGATCCTAAGTTGAATTCAGTTGAATGATATTTATTATTTTTAATTTACTTGACTATCAACTAGAAACTTGCTGACGTTTTCCTTAATTTACAGGGGAGTTGAAAAAACGGTGTAACAGAAAGGAGCATGTCCTTTGTTCAGCGGCGCGTTGCCTCTGTATTGTATGATTCCCATCTGGGATTGCAGTTGGAGCTGTACAAGACTGGTGGCAGTTATAAAATGAGAGCGTCGCGAGTCGTGCTTCAACTTCACGCTTTATCAACTCGCGTTTCCTCCACGTGCCTTCATTCCTCACTCTTTCCTCACAGTACTCGTTACTCTCCCTCTCTCAGCTTTACATTCGCAATTCATTATAATAGTTAAACGATGATTATTTTCCTGAATGAATCAGAATCACTCGTTCGTTGATTCTCAGGGAATACGCATATTTCACTGTCGTTGGATTCAAATGTAAGCTTCACTAATAATTACGATAACAACCGTCGCGTTAGAACGATATGGACTTCCACTCCTGTTTGTATGGGCAGACGTTCCAGCAAAATTGCTGGTCGAAAGGTTCGTCACTCTTTTCTTGTTGTTTCTCGATAATGCATATCACCTATTCGATGAAATTTCACGTGCACTTACTTCAACTTAGTGTGTGTTTGGTTATGCAGCGTCTAAAATTGTTTTTGAGTGAATTGATTTTGTAACAGGGGTTATTTGTGAAACCACTTTTGCTATAATAAACAGGAAACCACTTTTTGGGGTTATTTGTGAACAAGGGTTATTGTCATTCGTTGTCTATAAGTTGATTAGTACAAGTTTTTCATTTTTTTGAACTCTTCTTTCTACTTCCAAGTTTTCATATTTGCAACAACTGCAGGAAGCTCAAAATTTAAAGAAAGCTAAACTATACTCAAGGATCGGAAAGGAAGTTGTGTCTGCGTAAGTCCTTGTCCAAGTTAATGTTGCATTGCCTATACCAATTGTTATTATTTGTTGGTCCGAAGTTATTCACTTATTTGAAGGTGACAATGGCTGTTTATTTATTTATCAAAGCACCCTTTTAATCCCTAGACTTTATTTTTATAATTTGATTTTTATGCATTCGCAGTGTAAAAGAATTTGTATGAATGTTCCATCATACCTCACCACTTAGATATATGTGCAGATATATTAAGAGATAATGTTACAATGTGACAACACAATGGAATATGATTGAATGTTTGTGTAACGTGTTTTTATGGTGTCAGTGTATATTAATTACAATTTCAATCACATGAAATTAAATAGATTATCCAGTCATCCTTTTATCTTCTTTAGGTTTTCTCTGCCCCGTGTTTATGGCTGGATTGATGCGCTGATTTCCCCCAATTTAACTATGAACGATTCTGTGATTCATTTTGATTCTGGCTTGATGCATTTGTTAGTGTCTGTTTTCTTTTTTGGATCAAGTAACCATTTTATGCACGGCTTTCATGCTACTAAAATCAACAGAGTAAAGAAAGGTGGTCCGAATGTAACATCAAATTCAGCCTTGGTTGCTGTACTTGAGAAAGTAAAGGAGCTTGACGTGCCAAAAGATATTGTCGATCGCAACATCAAGAAAGCAACCGAAAAGGGACAAGAGGCTTATATCGAGAAAATTTACGAGGTTAGTAAGATAGGAAAGCATAAATTTTATTGTGTAGTTACTAGTTACACACAATTAGATTTGAGTCCACTAATCTTAAACAACTGTAGTTTGTTTATCGTCAAGGTGACAGTGTGACACCGTCATGCTTTCAAGTTGGAGCCACAAAAGCAAGAAACAAATCTGTCACAAACAAATGGATATTGCAAATGATGTTTGGTTGCCATGATAAATTATGGTGCCTTGATCATCTCAAATATCTGTTTGTGCAGAATTAACATTGGGTTACTTTTCCCAAATGAATGTTTGGGTTAGAACCCCATCCTCATTTTTCATGTTTAAAATACAATAGAATAAATTTTCTTTTTTACTTGGCTACTAAGATGTAATTTTACCTTCAAACATTCGTTAGCATAATACTTCCTTTGTCTCACATTGAGTGGCACTTTAACAAAAAAAATTTCGACATAAATGTCATTCACAATTTTCAATGCAACTTTAATTATTATTTTTCTATAATACCCTTCAATAATTACTATATATACAATTTTGAAAACATGATTATACTTTGCATTGATAATAGTGAAAAATCCACCAATAGTTAAAATGGATAGTTTGGTATAATGATTTTTTTCTTTCTTCTAATTATTGCATTTCTTAATATGTGTGCAAAAACCTTAAACGACATTCATTGTGAGACATAGGGAGTAGTTATTATTCCAAAAGTAATTATTTCAGCTTTCATTATCTCAAAATATATTTCCCTGGAAATCGGTTCATACCACCAGTTATCCAAACACGAAGTATGTTTGACAGTTTGAGATGTTCAAATTCAATAGTTATTTTTGGTTGCCATTATATTTTGTTTAGTAATTAACTTTGAGTTTTAAACAGAAATAAGGTAAACAGGTTTGGGTACAGGGGAAAATAACCCTGTTTGGTTAAATGGATCTAGGATGCTAGATAGAGTATGGGTCTGGCCCAACCACCCTAGAATGGATCTGTTTTTGTTCTGCCATTGCCTTGGGTTCTTTAGTATCTTTTGAAATTTTGATCCTGGAATATTAGTTAAGCTCATAACCTTCTCCATTTACCCTCAGGTTTATGGTTACGGAGGAGTTAGTATGGTTGTTGAGGTATCAACTGATAAGATAAATCGTTCAGTGGCAAAGATTAGAGAAGTGGTAAAGGACTATGGAGGAAAGATGGCAGATTCTGGGTCTGTGTTGTTTAAGTTTAGACGTGCTCGGGTAGTAAATATTAAAGTCACTAATGCTGACAAAGATCAGCTGCTTGGCATTGCTTTAGATGCTGGAGCTGAGGATGTAATTGATCCTCCAACTTATGAAGATGACACTGAAGAGGATATTTCAGAAAGGTAACACCCATTTTTGTTTATAATCAAATTTTTGTCTTTATAAGAATAAATTTTATGACTTCATCATCGTATCTGTAATTAATCTGCCCCCAATTCCTGTTTCTCTGTTCTGTCTCTGAGGTAAGTGCTCTTTGTGGAGGAAACCTGAAACTAGCTATTATGAATTCATACTTTTGACTCACCAAAGCCTAAATTAAAATAAAAGTTTACCCCTCCCTCTATTACTTACAGTCTCAGTGAAAGCATCACTTTACATAACGTGGCTGACTTTGAGAGGTCTGTGGTATAGTCTTAGATAGGTTTCATATGCGTGGTTTGTGATACAAGACTTTTCCATGGTCAATTCCCAACTGCCATCTGCAGGCATTTCATTTCATCTTATAACTCTGGGGGCTAGTTTGGCTTTTAGAGGAAATTCAAGTCTATATTAATAATATGTTTGTCAAATAATTGAAAATGTCTACAATTTGAATAAATATTTATTGTTGTTCAAATTTTCTAGAATTTGGCTTCCAGAATCAACACAGATATAGCTACAATTTGACAATCAGATTTATGAATTTCACTTTCTTTGAGGAGTTAGTGGATGGTATAAGTGTATCAAATTTTACATTAGTGCCAAATTGATCTCCTTCCCAGATATGCTCTATATACAGGGCAAACATTTCTTAATACCATGGCATCATCTGGAATGGGGTTGATTGATGCTCTATTCGTGCACACTTAAATTAGTCTCCCTATGGGGTAGCTTTTGATAGCTGCAATAATGGCTAAAATAAGTTACAATATTTTCTTTTCTATTTGATTATTCATTCCATCATAACAAAGAGATTCACATCTTTAGAAATAGACCTAACTCCTAAGAATTGATTTTAGTTCCTTTTGCCAGGTATTATAAAATTGTTGGCTCTTCAGAGAACTATTCATCTATACTATCAAAGTTGCGAGAGGAGGGCATAGATTTTGAGCCTGATAATGGTTCTGAGCTTCTTCCAAATACCACAATCGAGGTTTGTTTTGGCTATTACACATGTTATTGCATTTATTGGCGTTTCATTTTGCTTTTCTTCCTTCTCCTTTTGTTTTTATAGAACCTATAAATGTTGGCAAGTAAACAATCGTGAAGGTGGACGTGTAATCTATGATGTGGCAGTATGAAATTTTACAAGATGAATCTGTCGGTTAAAGATTTCACTGTTCTGCTCTTCAGTTCGAATTGCAAGTTTAAAGATTTCTGTTAACAGACCAACTCTTCCTTCTTAGGGAATCTTTCTGTTAGGTCTCTTATAACTAAATACTATAAGAGGAGGGTCAAGATTTAGAATTTTAAGTGGGAACTGAATTTGTATGGCAGTTATTTTTTATGTAAGCAGTTTATTGTGTCAGTTTAGGTTGTAAGTCAGTGCAGTAAGTGCTATAGAGCAGTTATGGGGCAAATAAAAGTAGGAAATTAGGAAAAGGAAAGGCAGGACATTACTGAGTGGTTATTGGTAAGGAAAAGGCCAAACTCTCAAATTATTGGAGTGGGTATTCTTGTAACACGTCTATCAATTATGTCCTTGCAGAATTGTAAACTCGCATTCTGTTTAATTCAATAAAGAATTAAGTTTCCCATTTCAATTATGTACTGACCAGTTCTAACACTGGTATCAGAGCAACAAAAATCCAGGAGAAATTTATACGCAATATGGAAGCACGCAGTATGGAAACACGTATGGAAGTTGTGGAACGAGGGTTTGAAGGGTTGCTGGCTTTGCGTGAAACGTGGGAAAAACATATGGAACAAGAGAGGGTGGAGCGGTTGGAAACCAGGCGCCAATTGAATGACTTGGCTGATGCTGTCAGGCTAATTCGCGCGAGGTAGGAAGATGATTCCAGCGATGGGAGTCACACTGTGTTGTATGGAGAGAGGCCAGAAAATTCCCTAGACTTGTGAAACAGGGTCGAAAGGCGGAGGAAATTAGAGATACTAGTCTTGGATGGTGAAGATGCGTATGGATGGACGATTAGGGTGGAGAGATACTTTGATCTGAAAGGAATGTATGCGGTAGAGAAGTTGCAAGCGGTAATGGTGGCTATGGAGGGAAAGGCTTAAAACCTACTTGGGATGATTTTCGCGCCGCTGTGATTAAGCGTTTCTAACCATCTATGGTTGAAAGCCCTTTTGAATTGATACTAAGTTTCAAACAAACAGGGTCAGTAGAAGAGTATCGAGAAAAGTTTGAATTGTACGCAGGCCCACTCAAATGTGCAGAACCAACATATTTGAAAGGAATCTTTTTGAATGGACTTAAGGAAGTGATAAGAGCATAATTAAAATGACACCTAGTGGAGACTCTTGTGGAATTAATGGACTTTGCTCAGAGAGTTGATGAGAAGAACAATTTAGTCACCAAGGGGAGCAATTTCGCGAGTTCTGGGGGTAAACCAATGAGAACTTACAATAATACTAGAACAATGACATGGGAACCAGGGGTAAAGCAACAAACGCAAACTACAATGTCAGGAGTTGGAAGTTCTCGAGGGGAAGGAAGTGTTGCAAAGCCTGCTGGAACTTTCAGAGGCAGAGGGTTCAGAAGGTTAACCGAGGTTGAAATGCAAGAGAAATCACGGTAGGGATTATGTGTTCGCTGTGATGAGAGATTTAGTCCAGGCCATGTGTGTGTTAACAAGCAGTTGCACGTGCTGGTTTTGGGTGAGGAAGATGAGAAATGTGAATTGCAAGAACCGAATCTGGTGGAAGTGGGGGGGAATTGAAAGACCTCTAATTGTCTATATGTAGCATTGCTAGTCTCACTTCGAAGAAAACCATTAAGTTATGGGGAATGATTGGCGAGGAACATGTTATGGTCCTTATAGATTGTGGAGCTTCACATAATTTCATTTCAACCACTTTTGTGAAAGAACATAATTTGCAAATGTTTGCAACCTCCATATACACAGTGGAAGTAGGAGATGGGAGAAAACTTGATTGTGAAGGAGTGTGTCCTCAATTAGAATCGGTGATGCAAGGACTCAAAGTGCAACAAGATTTTTATGTCTTTGATCTTGGAGGAGTGGATGTAGTGTTGGGGATGGAATGGTTGGCTGGCCTGGGAGAAATTAGAGCCAATTTTCGTGAGTTGATACTTAGAATTCCTATTGGAAATGGTTATCACACTTTGAAAGGGGACCCAAATTTAACTAGAGCTGTAGCATCTCTAAAGTCCTTTTTGAAAGCGTTAAATGATCAAGGCCAAGGATGCTTAGTGGCATACCATCAACTACAAGCAAAAACTGAAGTTACAGATGAAAATCCAGAATGGATAGCAACTATTTTAGAATATGGTGATGTTTTTCAAGAACCTCAAGGGCTACCCCCTACTAGAAGGCAAGTCCATGCTATTATCTTGAAGGAAAGTGCCAATATTCCCAATATACGGCCTTACAGGTACACTCACTATCAAAAAAATGAAATAGAAAGATTAGTAGATGATATGTTAAATTCTGGTATAATTAGACCAAGTGTGAGCCCCTATTCTAGCCAAATCATTTTAGTGAAAAAAAAGATGGCAGATGGTGCTTTTGTGTAGATTACAGGGATTTGAATAAAATCACCATACCAGATAAGTTCCCTATTCCTATTACTGACGAGCTACTTGATGAATTGGGAGGCGCAATGATATTTTCAAAATTGGACCTGAAATTTGGGTATCATCAAATTAGGATGCGGGAAGCGGACATTCCAAAAACAACTTTTAGAACTCATGAAGGGCATTATGAGTTTATTGTCATGCCTTTTGGACTTACGAATGCCCCTTCTACTTTTCAATCCCTTATGAATGAAGTGTTAAGGCTGTACTTGAGAAAATTTGTGTTGGTTTTCTTCGATGACATCTTGGTTTACAGTACAGATGAACAGGAGCACCAAAGACATTTAAGGGTTGTCCTAGATTTGTTGAAAGAGAATCAGTTATTTGCCAACAAGAAAAAATGCACTTTTGGGCAGACTCACTTAGAGTATTTCGGTCATATCTGTTAGAATATTATAAGATATTTTATAATATTCTAACACTCCCCCTCAAGCTAAAGCTTACTAAGCTTTAGCTTGTTACAAGAAAATAATGTATTGCTCCGCAAAATAATAAAAAAGATGGAAAAGCAACTTAGAGATGCAGGTGAAGTCGGAGAAAATTGCTATAAATATAGCCTAGCCAGATAGCCGGAATGATCATCAGCATGAGATAAATTCATGGCAAGCAATTGAACAAAGCAAGATTCGTCCTTCTAAAAAATGCATTTGGAAGCTTCAAACCAATAATATCGGAGACTCAATATTTAAACTGGAATATGCTTCAAGGAGAGAGCAGCATGCTTCAGGGAGAGAATGGCAAGGCCAGTACATCTGGGACAAATTGCCAAGGTAAAGTAAGTCATGAAAATAAAAGACACCGTTAGAATAACCACCAACGGAAGAAGAAGTCATCACTAATATGATTCATATGTGGGAAAAGGGACACCACCAGAATGATCGTCGGTGGGAATAGAGGCCACTGTTATAATCTATTAGTAAGAACTAAATTGCATGACAAACACCGAAGAAGAAGCAGCGCGACTCTAACGAAACGAAGCCATGATCGATCAACGGAATAAGAAAATGCGTCCAAAACAGGAGAGATAACGGCTGTTTGAACAATGACACATATTTTTGTTGATCAAAATTGGAGAGTAAGGGCATATCTGAAACCATCGATGAGAGAATAATCATGCACCAAAAAAAATCCCATCAATTGAATTGCAAATCTTCCAAACCTGTGAGCTAAGAGCCCACTCATAAGGGCTGCAACAGCTGCCACGGCAAAGGCTGGATAGTTTCCTCCACCAAAAATCTGATCCCACGGTCCAATGGGTAATTCTGAATTTGTTCCAACAATCTCAATCTTCATCGGCTTTCCATCCAAAAGTACATTGTTATATCGTTTGAGAGCAGCAAATGCATCACTTGGCCTATTATAGACTACTTCAGCTGAACCGGTTGGGTGTCCATGCTCATATACCTCAAGGCCCAAAACCCTTCCGATAGATGCAAATAAGTGCAATATACTTTTGCTTCTCAAGCTTAGGAAGACCTCAGCTGCAGTCATAGATCCCTGATTTAAAGCTTCTTCACATTCTAACAAGGCAGAAGAAACAACTATGTTTTGTGATGATTGACGAAGGAATCACCATTCCTGATACTAATTCCAAGAGTAAAAAATGAAGAGCCATAAGCACGCACACGTAGTACTTCATGCCCGTCCAACTCCTTGTTGCAGCACTTATCATCCTTCTGCTTGTGTTCAATATCAGGTTCACCCATACGAGACTGGTGCACAACATCATCTGCTGTTCTACAGACCTGAACGTTTTTTTTAAATTCTTTTTTAATTTCCAGCAGCCGAGTATATCTATTGCAACAAATAGCTATTAGCAGCAACCCCTCAACATCAATACAATTCTGGTCTAAGAAAAACTCTGCCTCCTTGCCTGTTAACGGATCAATGACAAAGTTACTGTGTGTGCACTTTATCTGAAGGTCTGATTCAGGTTCGACTTTAATAAATGGACACACACCTGAATCAGACATACCAACATTTTTATCAAAATCTAACCAGTATACAATTTTTAACCCTGGAGTTCGTAAACCAGAGGAATCAGATTCCCCATCAGTGTTCGGCACAGAGCTTGAACTTGCCCAATGACCAGTGCCACCCTCGGTTATTAGCTCAAACCGAATTGCATCTTTCCATCTTCCCTGTCGAAGGGCTTGCACTTGCCTTATAACATGTGCAACACACAGCTCATGAAGAACTGAGTATAATATTGAAAACGGATTTTCAGTCGCTGCCATCCGTCTCTCTAGATCATCTCCAAGCACATGTCGCCGCAGTTCTTCCAATTTCACAGGCTTATTTTTTTT
>JBBPBP010009777.1:67181655-67192414 GCA_037974735.1 Cicer chorassanicum | reverse complement strand
TTTTTTTCGGAAATCTTTATGGAGATTTTTTAATTCTTGTGAGTTGTGACAAGAATATTTCTTGTTCTCTTCCACTTTGTCTGTGTTTTAAATTTTGGAGTTTCTACTTTCTATATTACAATCAAGTAGAACTCGACTATAATACTATATTGGTGGTAAAATTTAGGTAAATGTTACAAGCTACAAAGATAGATATAATATAAAATTATCCATGTATCTTTATTTAAAACTTATTAAGATTTTAGAATAATTTGTTGATTTAATTCATTTACACTTGTCGATTAATCTATTAGTGATATTTGACTTTTATTATGACTACATATCAATTAAACTCTTAATTTATTCATTAATTATATGATATTTTAATCTTTATCATGGATTATGGATAATAGTGGTTCATAGTCTTAAGTTTTATATTAAATTTAATTTATTTTTACATAATCGACTTTTAAAATAAAAAATATAATTTATTATAAATTATTATAGAATTCTATTTTTTATCGACGTAAAATTTAAAATTTGAGTTTTCCAATATATAGATTTCAATTTTTACTGGCTTCATTCTCTTAATAAAAACTTGAGTTCAGAACAAATGGTGTTCTTTTTAACCTATATACTAGTCGCATGTTGAAATTAATATTATTATTTTTGTGTCTGAATAATAATGAATTTATTGTTGCGAAAAAAAAATTGCGCATTATTTGGAAAAAAATGTGTTCGAAAAAAAAAAAAAAACCACTGACCAGCCATAGTGGAATATGTCCTTGAACAAGAAGTTCTCCTTCCCATCTCTCTTGGGAGATACTAGTCCATGCAACATGGTGTTGGCGGCCACCGGTGGTCCCCGGAGGTTTCTCCGGTGGTGGAGCAATTACATGCAATGGAGTGGCTACATTTGCGACGGTCAAATGATTTTGAAGATTACGTCGGCCTTTATAAATGCCTTTATTTGGAAATAAAAACCTGTCTCTACAAGCATGATTAGGCATATCACAAACAAGCATGTTTTTGGGCCATGAATTGGAGTTTCTTATTATAGATGGTGAGGCTGTGAAAGACATCGAAATGGAGTTTCTGTTGATTGGAGAAACAAGAGCTTAGATATGTAGAAGAGGAAAATAGAACAAGTTTTCTGAGTGAGTATGAGTGATGCATCATGCATCTATATATATATATAAAGAGGATGGTCTTAGGCAATGAATTGATCTATGAATAATGTAAGCTTTGGTTTGTGGGAATCTTGGATTGGTAGAAACCGTTTCCACTACGGGACACCGTTTGTTTTTTATTGGCGTATTACTTATGCCCCTCGATAGTAAGCGAGTGCTCTATTTTATTTTTTTAAGCAACAATATTGGACAAATAATTTACCTTACATTTCAATTTCAATTACTTTCACATTTAAAGTCAATTTTTAGTATT
Organism: Cicer chorassanicum; assembly: GCA_037974735.1. Classification (NCBI taxonomy): domain Eukaryota; kingdom Viridiplantae; phylum Streptophyta; class Magnoliopsida; order Fabales; family Fabaceae; genus Cicer; species Cicer chorassanicum. The sequence continues at coordinate 67,190,992 of JBBPBP010009777.1, read as the reverse complement.
AAAAATAAAAAGAAAAGAAAATAAGTTGTTTGAGGGTACTATATATACCAAAATTAAAAAAAGAAAAATAATTCAAAATGATACAAATTACTGTCTCATTAAAATTTTTACAAAAAAATTAAAAGAGATAAAGTCACTGTGAAGAAAAAAAAAGAGTTCAGAAACAACTATAAAAATCAGCAAAATTTATGTTCATAACACCAATCGTGTTTCTATTGAAAACAGTTGAAAATATGTTACGTCGTAGCTAACAAACTACTTAGATTATGTTATAAATGTTCAATTCTAAAATGTGTTAAGATTATCACATTAAATTAAATAAATATATAAATATGCTTATAAGTGTGAGACATCACTAAACTTATAAGCCAATATTGTAAAGATTGATAAATTAATAGTATTAATAGGACGTATATCTAAGAGGTTATATAATTCAACTGATTTTGATTTGAATTAAAATTTGAAATTTGAAACAGTTGGAGTAGTTCAAGTATAGAGAAAGTTTAAGTTCAAATCCTAGTCAAAGAAAAAATATTACTCTAAAAACTAATATATTTGTATTTATTTATAAAAAAATAAGGGATATATTTGAAAGAAAAGATAATAAATTTATTTAATATATTGAAATGAATTTTATATTTAAAGACAATTATTTTTTTCTTTCTAGAAAGACCTTATATAGAACTAAAGGTTGTTGAGTGAGCAACCACTATTATGCTTTGGTGTTGTTAACTAGTAATATCTTAGCATATATGTTTATTAAAATGGTTTGGGCATACAAACGCATATCTTTGTCTTAATGCTACTATATGTAGCTTCTTCTTCGAGGTAGGGTTTCGTCGTGAAACTCAAAGTTTCCAAACACACATTTAATATAGGTGTGTAGACTTTTGTTTATTTTGTTAAATGTTATTCTGTTATATTTGGTGATCGTTTTGTGTATTTCTTATTCTTGACACTCAGTTTGATGAATAGTTTTAGTTAATACTACTATATTTTGTTTTGCCTTGTTGGAAAACAATAACTATACGTTGCCTTTTTAAATATTTAATTATTAATTTCAGAAAGCATTTAGAAGGACAGAAAAAGTAATCTTGACGTACATCGATTAGAATTATCTTCAATGAAGAAATATATGAATAATAAAAAATAAAATAAGTTTTATTGTGTGAGTTTCACCTCTAGTTTCTTTAAATAAAAAATTGTGAATTCGTTAAATGAAAATATACAACTAACTAGCTCTTTATTTCCATGTTTTTTTTTTATTTCTTCTGGAAAACAGCATTATATTTGAATGATCAAACTAACTTGTGACGTTACTGTTGTCCAAAAGAAAAACCCGTGAAGACTATTACTCAAATAGAACAACAGATTTTTAAATAAATTTCTTCAGAAAAATTTATGCATAAAAATATATTGTGAAACAAATGGTTTTGATTTATGTATATATTTATTTTTTGTTTTTGGTCATTACAAAATCATATTGCTTTATTTTTTCATGGACGTTAACTTTTCATTAAAAAAAAGGATGTGACAAAAATTATTTACAAGTAATAAAGCAAAAATAATATATTTAGAGGAAATTAAAATAAAAAATAAATAAAATTCAATTTCCAATTTCAATTATTACATTCCCAAGTTTATCGTACAACAATCAACTCAATCCATGGAATCTAGGGATGACAATATAACCCGCACCTGCGGGTACCCATCCGAAACCGTCTTGATTTGGACGGAAAAACCCGCACCCGCACCCGCTTTGATTGGATGCGGGTTTTCCCCAGAATTAAAATTTCGGGGCGGAGACGGGTGTATTGATATCTACCCCACACCCGAATTCGTCCCGCTAGTAATATTATTGTAATTTTTAAATTTTATATACATACACATATTGAATATACTTCATATTTTTTTTAAAATATTAAAAACTATACTCTCATCTTTATCAAAAATATTTTTAACTTTTTCTTAACAGAACTCCACCTAAAGGGTAACGATGAAATTATTTAAAAACATAAAGGACCAAATCGAGAAAAAAAATAAAGGACTAAATCGTTAATTGAAATTAAGTTAAGGGACCACGGGTGGTATTTAGCCTATATATTATATGTAAATGAAAAAAATATATCCTTGTAAACAATTTATATTTATTTTAAAATTTCAATTAATTTTCATATTTTAATAATTTTGAATACTAATTTATTAAATTATATAAAAAGACAACTATCCTTGTGATAAAATGATCGACATTTTTAAAATTAATTATTAATATTTATTTTTAAGTTTAAGATCAAATTCTATTAATTATTTTTATATTTGATTAGATTTACATTTTTATATTATAGATTATATTTTATAAATTGTGTTTATATTTTAAATTATATTTTATAAACATAATTGAATAAATTACTGCTTTTATCTTATTCTATTGGTTTCTAATCTAACTCATATTCATAATAGAAATTTCAATTGAGAGACATAATATGATAAAATTCTGGATAATGTTATCATATCATGTTGATTAATCAAAATATTAAATTCAAATAAGATATGATAACTTATTTCTACCTTATCTCTTATTTTGTCTATCAATCGAATCCTTAGTTACTCTATTATTTAATTATTATTATTTTTTTGCTATCATAGCCAGGTACAGGTACAGGTTATTCTGCATTGATTCATTATTTGACTTTTTTTGACCAAAACAAAATTATAACTTTGAAATTTGATCGTACCAAAACCCACCGAGTTTGTCTTAATGCATAATTAATGGAATCGTACTATTGCATAATTATGTTTGTGCTATTGAATGAATAAATATAATTTTCTTAGTAAAAAAATTATAAGAATATATAACTGCGTAAATTATTGGTTTTTTAGTTTTATTTATTTATTTATTTTACTTAGTGTAATTCTATTTGTGATGTATCGAATATAAAGTGTGATATCTCTCAACGAAAATTTAAATTTGCTACGTTGTACGAATATAACCATTTCTACTAAAAAAATCTAACCAAGTTAGTTTTTGTGTGTGTTATATTTCTAATCAATATCAAATTAATGTTAAATTTAAATTTAAATTTAAATTTTTGTCTCAATTATCATATTTTATAAGGGTAACGTCTTATACAAAATTATTCTGCTGGTAATATTGTAAGTAGAGTTGGGTGTATGTATCAGGACATGTGGACCAATCCGTTTAATATGTGGTATGCGTGGGTTAAGATCAATTTTTTGATCATTGCTTACATAGTGTATTTTGCAGTTTAAATCTCAAATTTGTGGATTGTTTGTGATTGGTGTAACTATAATTTTTTTAAAATAAAATATGTACCTTTGAATTAGTATTTGAATTATGGACCAAATAATATTTTTATAGTTAAATTATATTCTATCGTATCTTTTTATTATATTCTTAATGTTGATTTGAACTACTGAACTTTTTTTTTTGAAGTATCATTTGTGTATTTTCTTATATTTAATAGTTACAATATAAAATTATCAACAATAGTAATTTATTTAACTTTTTTAAATTCTAAATTTATTTATTTTATTGTACAAAACAATGATTTTATTTTTTATATTCGGCAGATCAATCTGTTTAACTGCAGACTGACACAAAAACTTAAAGCAACATAAAACAACTTGTTATCTTTCGTGATGAACTAATTCTAGTTGTAATTTGTTATCTTTCACGTCTCAACAGTTCTATCACGTCTCAACAGTTCTATAGTTGTAATTTATAAGTGCACTTATCCGGGTAAAAGCTAATGTTGTATGCAAAATTAGATCTAGATACTACAAAAAAAAATGTCATATTTGAATTTGATGGATTGAGATGAAATATTTTCAAATTTAACAGTAGTCTCTGAGGAATTCATTTTAAATTATAATCTTACAAACTTGATTACTATTATTCAAACGAAAATTTGGATCCAGATTAGATAAAATAAAATAAACAAACATTTGAAATAAAAAGATATAAAAAATAATAATTAGCCGAAAACTAACAAAGTAATTTAATAATACATTTTGACAACAATATGAATACGATCATGAATTGGTAAATTAATTACTCCTTTCATCTCAAACTAACGGTTGTTATAGCATATATATTTTTTCTTCAAAATAAGTGATATTTTTTAATACATTAACTTTTTTCTTCTTCTAATATTATTCTAAATTAATATTATTTGTATTACTTTCAAATCATTATATATTTATGACAATGATTGTTTATAATGATAATTTTATAAAATCACATAATTTTTGATTCATTTAAACTTTTTCTTAATTTGTGTAAAAAATTATGACAACTTATATTTTAGAAAAAAGACTGTCCAAAGTGGAGGTAATCAATAAATTAAGAAGGTGCATCGGTCATAGGTAAGGGCATTTCAATAGCAAAGCAAATGATGATGTTTTCCATGAATGAAGTAATACAAGTAGTAATACACTATTAGCACTTTTCGCTGTTGTTTTTTCTTTTACACTTTTCACTGTGTTTTTAAACCTCTAAATTATACAAAAATAGACTCTTAATAATTTAAACTTCGGTTGAGCGTTTGACAAAAAATTGTTGTATTCTAAATTTAAATTTGAGTTTTTTAAAACAATTCATTTTAAAAAATATAGTTCATTAACACTTCAAGTGAATAACTTCGTCGGCATTTCTGAATGTTGATTTTGGTTTTATTAATAAGTGTTAATGATCTCCTTAATTTCTTACATAGTTCTTACTTCTTTAGGAAAGTGGGAACGGTGATCATTGTTGCCACTTGCTATTTATTACATAATAATACATTTAGTTTATAGGTTGACCTGCATGGTTGTGCAATCTGGGTCCGTATGTTGGCCACTCAATCATCTTTCATGTCAACATTCCTTAAATTAATCAATAAACACTTTGCCTTTTGCAAAGTTTTTTTTTTACCACATTGGTTTCTATAATCAGACTCTTTTAATTAAATAACTATAATAAAAAAATAAAAAATGTGATTTTATTGATTTATATTTTTATTGTAGTATTTATTATCAATTATAGATAAATATATGACATAATTAAAGATATATTAAAAAAAGATAATTAATACAATTAAAAAATTAAAAGATATCTTATAAAAAGAGAAGGAAAAAATATGAAAGAGGTTTTATATTTAACAAACACTGCATCGCACAAAGCAAACAAAAGTGCATCTCAATCATTATATGCTTGAGTTAAACGTTTCTTGTGGTGCAATTGTAGGTTTTTAATCGAGTGTCCAATATAGTATACAACCGCGCTCATTTTCAAGTCGAATTAGCAACAGATTTTGAGCATTATAATATAGCTGATACATATGTAGTATCACATATTGAAGCTCTTTAATAATGGGGTTGATTTGTTTGTAGAGAAGATAGAAATTCAGCTCATTAATCTTAATACACAACTATTCATTCGCTACAAAACTAATTTATAAGATAAATTATAGGCTAAATATCACCCGTGATCCCTTAATTTAATTTCGGTTAACAATTTGTTCATTTATCTTTCTTTTTTTCCCGATTTGGTCCTTTATGTTTTTAAATAATTTCAGTATTACCCTTTAAGTGAGATTCCATTAAGAAAATGTTAAAAAATCTCTCATCTAGATCATTGCATATGTTCATCAAACCTCTAGGAACGATTGCCACTGATCTGAAGTGATTTTTATGGAGTATAAATACTAATAGCTTCAGTTTTAACGAATCAATTCTACTATCAAACTTAGAACAAACTTTGAATATTTTTCTGAAATATTTCCAAAACATAAAGAATAACTTTTTCTGAACATGAATGAGAGATTTTTTTAATTTTTTCTTAACGAAACCTCACTTAAAGGGTAATGCTGAAATTATTTAAAAAGATAAAGGACCAAATCGGGAAAAAAAGAAGATAAAAGACTAAATAGTTATTTGAAATTAAGTTAAGGGACCACAGGTGGTATTTATCCTAAATTATAAGATGAAGAGCATTCTATTTTAAACATATTTTTAAGTTATATGAAATTTAATGTGAAACTCTTAACATCCCATCATGTTTAGAACTGAACATCTAAAGACTAACACCTAATATAGTATTAACATGTTAGTAGATGGTCCATAAATTTTAGAAGCTTATATTAGAATTTGAGTTAAGACTAACTCAACTTATACAAAACTGGCCTACAAGGTAATGATGTCTCAATTATAAACTTATTTTTAGATCATATCTCTTTCAATGTGAAACTTTTAACTAGGATTCATTAGATTATCTTCAAAGTTTGTAGTTCGTGCTTTGATCTAATGAATTGAAATATCTCTTATATTTTTTGGAATAATCATTTTCTTTTTAAAAAATAAAAAATTAGAACTAAAAACATGACATACTTATAATATTTAATTAATGGTCATTATAATGTTGCTCTCTCGTATCATATACCCCTATTAGTTTATGAAAAATCGAAGAATAAAGTGTCAAAGTTTAAATATTTTCATATTGTCAAATTGTTAGAAAACCATAGAGATATAAATTGTAATCTTTTATTATGATTCAAAAGTAAAATTTACAATTTACATTTAAATATCATCCAAATTAAGTCATACACAACACAAATAATAATAATAATAATAATAATAATAATAATAATAATAATAATAATAATAATAATAATATTCGTACATACAAATAGTTACTATAGCCAAATTAGGGAATGATAAGGAATTTAGATGATCTTGACCTAACATTAATTTACGAAATGGTGTTAATTAAAGGTGTAACATTGTCCTTTGCTATTGGTGGAGTACGCTAGTTTAGTTGTTTAGCATAGAAAGAAAATGAAGACCTTTGTAATTGCTAGGGTCATTTCATGCCCTGATTGATTCCCACAACCGTCAATCATACATAAATATACAATTTCAAGTCCAAGTGTATCTGTGGCAGACACAATTAAGGTTTTCCCACAATCAACAACAATTAATATTTTCACTAATCAATGGCTCAGTCTCCAAATATGTGAGTGGTGCTGATGCGCACTCACGCACGATCTGCATTCTCAACTACCCAGCCTTGCAACAAGGTCTTTCTTTAAGATCATAATAATTTTTTTCATTTTTGTCTCCTTATTTTATTAAAATTAATTTTTAGTACTCTCCTTTATAAAATTAATTTTTTGATTTTTATTAATTAATTTTTAATTTTTTTTGTCTTTGTCATTTTTAACAAAGTATTGAATAAACGTAAAAAAATTATAGATATTTAAATATAACTATTATTTTTTAAATAGGTTAAATATATTTGTTTGTCATATAAAGTTGTAGTCTTTTAAGTTTGATCTCTATTTAAATTTAATTGGAGTTTTATTCTTTCAAATTTTAGCCGACTTAAAAATGACTTTATGTTGCCGTTAAAAATATATTGATGGGAAGTTAATAGAAATCGAGTTTTACCACAAACATATTTTAATTGAACTGATATCCGTATGAAAATAACTCAATAATTATATTGATTTTGTATTATTTATCATATTTAAATAAATTAATTAATTATAAGAATTTTTCTAAAAACTTTAATACAAAGCTTGTATTAAACAAATTTAGTGATAAATTATTTGTTATACTATAAACAACAAATTAATTATTCAAATAGTCCAACTAATTAAAAAACTACCTAATTAGTAACCAATTCCACCTCATTACTGCCTTTTTCTCAAATGGAAGCGACCCTTTCGTGTATCCATCCATACGAACCCTAGTATTCCACTTCTTACACGAGTGAAAGCTAAAATCAATGTGTTGAGTAATTTATGAAAAGGAGTATTTTACACATCTTATATTGTAATTAAGTTAGTTAAATTGATTAGTTATTTAATTGGTTATTTTATATTAGTTAGTTGTTTATCTAATTGATTATATAAGTGTTATATAACAATTGATATAATTAATTCTCTCATTTTATCAATAATATTAAATTTATCTTTATCCATTTATCTTATTACAATGATTTAAATCAAGAATTTAATATGGTATTAGAAAGTAATTATTCTACTATATTTTTTATATCTCAATATTTTCTTGAGAAAATTTTTATTGAAGCATTTTTTTCTCCTCGATTATAATCCTTCTTCATCAACACTCATTATCTCAAAACACAAATAACAATGACAAAATCAAGAGCTTGGTGTGTTTGTGGCGCGACAAATTTCGACCATTTTTTTTGGGTTGGTTTTTTGGATTTGTGGAGAGAAAGGCAATTCTTGTTTTCGCTTTGAGGTTAGTGGTGTTGAGGAGTTGGAAGAGAGGACTGTTGAGTATTGACAGCATGTGTAGTGAAGACAAGATACCATTGGCGAAGACAAAGGCAATTCTTGTTTTTTTTTGGGTCATGTAGTTCTCGATTATTAACACATTTGAAATTATTTTTGACGGCCAATTTAAAAAGACTATAAACTCTAAAATTACAAAAAAAAAAAACATCAAATGTGACTGAACAATATAGGGATATGACAAAGACGACATGGTGAGATAAGAAAGTTCATACTGTTCAAAGTAAGGAAGTTGAAATAGTATGATCGAAAATTCAGAAGTAGAAGAAAAACTAGTGAGGGAGAAAAGAATAAAGAATGATTAATGAAATCATAAATGGAAGGGGTGGAAGATAAAGTGTGCTTTTTATTGAAACACTACTAATTATCAAATCTTTCGTAAACATACAATGAACATTACCCATGGCTTTGACCCTCAAAACATAAGAATCATTTTAATTGTGCATTTGTTAAGGTCTTAACTCCATAAATGCATATAATCAAAATGACCATTATGCATTCTTAAGGGTCAAGACTATCAATATTATTTGTTGTGTGTATGAGTACCAAATTTCTTGTTTAAAATTGAAGTTTTTATTTTAACGCATTTTGCTTTCGAGGATCTTTTCCTTCAATACTTTTCGTGGTCTGTTTTTAAGAACTGTTGCCTTCGATTATGTTCGTGAAAATTATTCACGGTGTTTTCAAGAGTAGAAATGCTACAAATATTGAGAATCGTTGACAAAAAATATTGATTTTTTTTAGTTAATTAATTTGTCATTTATCATATAAAAATTAACTTGTTGAAATTTGTATTACAATTTTCTAAACAACATAGATTTGTCACAAGGATATCACGTTACGACTCGTTAAAAAATAAATACAAAATTCTCAGCAAGGAATCGAAGACGTACAACACGAGTACATAGGTGACCGACAATTTGAGTTTAGTTTGATATAAGGAATAATTTATCTTTAATTGTATTTTTTTTTACAAATTGTAAACAAAGAATTATATATATATATATATATATATA
>JBBPBP010009777.1:67154363-67168518 GCA_037974735.1 Cicer chorassanicum | reverse complement strand
AGATTTATTTTAATCATTATTTTATACTAATATAATTGTAGTTAATATAATATTAATTTTATTTTAATTATAATATAATATTATATGTTTATTTTATAATTATATTAATTATAATATAATATTATATATAATATAATTAAAATAACATTACCAATCATCTTCAAAGTTTTAAAATGCTAAATCACACAAGAATCATGAGAAAAGGTTAAAGTACATAGAGTAAATTCAATGAGTTTACTGACAGCAATAATATTGAAAAAAAACAAAGAAATATAAAGAATATTATGTAAGATTAATGATTCATTTAAAAGAACAGTGCCACTGATTGAAGCTTGATGTTTGAGTAAAATTTCCATTAAGAAGTTTGACAGAAATTGATGGAACACATCTGTAATTTGAATAAAAAATAAAGAATTAATAAAATGATCTGTTGCCAGAATCCAAAATCCACACAATAAAAAAATCAAAGTTAGAATTCTAACTTGTCTTACTCCATAAAAAAAATTAAGTATTTGATTTAATTTATGTAAGTCTAGAGTAGAGTAGTACAACTACCTTGTGTATATTAAATATGTGGTGATAAAAAATAAAAAAATAAAAAGAGTTATTTCAATTCTCAATGATTGTTTGCAACTCTCATACTTAAGAATGCCTTTCCTGTATATTTTTCAGACCGTGTACCATCATTCACTTGAGATTTTATAAATAATAATAATAATAATAATTGGATATCTCCGTACCAACTCTTACTTTTTTATACTAACTTATAACACAATGATTATAAAATAATTATACAGGAAAGGCATTCTTAAGTATACAGGAAAGGCATTCTTAAGTGAGAGTTGCAAACAATCATTGAGAATTGAAATAACTCTTTTTATTTTTTTATTTTTTATCACCACATGTTTAATATACACAAGGTAGTTGTCCTACTCTAGACTTACATAAATTAAATCAAATACTTAATTTTTTGATGGAGTAAGACAAGTTAGAATTCTAACTTTGATTTTTTTATTGTGTGGATTTTAGATTCTGGTAACCGATCATTTTACTAATTCTTTATTTTTTATTCAAATTACAGATCTGTTCTATCAATTTCTGTCAAACTTCTTAATGGAAATTTTATTCAAACTTCAAGCTTCAATCAGTGGCACTGTTCTTTTAAATGAATCATTAATCTTACATAATATTCTTTATATTTTCTTGTTTTTTTTCAATATTATTGCTGTCAGTAAACTCATTGAATTTACTCTATGTAATTTAACCTTTTCTCACGATTCTTGTGTGATTTAGCATTTTAAAATTTTGAAGATGATTGGTAATGTTATCCTTAGAAATGGACTTTATGAATTTGTTCATCCTATATTTACTTCTAATGTTGTAGCAAATCATATTCCTTTTATCTAATGTTGCGCGAGGCTGATAACATTACTTAATTTTATATTTCATAGGATATCTTTATTAGTTATTATTATTATTAGGTAGTTTTATTATTGTTATTAATTAGTTTTAATTCTTGAACTTGATTGATTTGTATTAGTTAGCCTGTTAACTGATAAGCCCATATACCAATAAGTTTTATTAGCGGGTGGCTATTTTATGAATTAAAATCATGAGGTAATTTCAATAAATAACACCTCCTTCCAATCCCACCTATTCTCCAAACTCCATTCACAACAATTCATTCCAATCCTCAACAGAGTTTCAACATCTCACCCAACCCATCCCTACCGACACCAATACTTTTATCCACCCCTACATCCCAACTCATCCCTGTTATTTGTGTAATTCTTTTTCCCCAATGACTTAATGGAAAATATTTAACATATCGATATTATTCGACAAAAATAAAATAAAATCACTGTTTATAAACAATAGTCGATCATCCTACTAAATTCATTTCATGTGAACGTGTAGTTTAATATGAATAATGATTTTATTTTGTTTTAATGTAAATATATATTATTTGTATACTATTTTTCTATAAGCTTGTATAATAATTAAATCGTACAGATATATACTGCCAAAAAGTTTTTTTTTAAGTCACATAATGTCAAATCTACAAAGTATATACTGCATAGTTCTTTTACTTTTAAGTCACATAATATCAAATCTACATCATATATATATATATATATATGTATATATATATATATATAAGGTTTAAATGTATGTTTAGGTTTTAGTCAACAAAATATTTAAGTTTAGTTTCTGTTAATTTTCTTTTGACTATAAGCTTATATATAAGTCCATCTTGTTTACAACCTAAATATAAATATTAATGAAAGAGTAAATCATCCATTTAGTGGTCTTAAATTATATCTCATTTTTATTTGATCTTCGAACTATAAAAATATAACAAATTAATCATTCTTAAATTATTCCCATTCTATTAAATTGGGAGATCAATTAACTTCAAAATATAGGAGAAAGAGTGATAGTTCAATTATTAATTTGATAGATTAAGAATATATAGTTAATGAGCAATTTAATGTATTTTTATATTTAAAGGACTTAATATAAGATATTGATAGTCTAAAGACCAATTATTTTTAATTGAAGACTAAATTTAGATCTAATTATTAATGAAATAGGAGTATATAATAAAATGGGGCATGTGATATACCGCAAGTGGGCCCACAAACTAGTAGGTAATGAGATGTTTTGTGTAGACAAAATTAGTATGTGATGAGATGACATTATTCACACCTATGATCGTGTATGAACAATACATTTTTTTTATAAATTAAGAAAAATCTTAGACTACGAACAATATACTTTTTTATTAATTAAGAAAAATACTTAGACAAGAGAAATTGAATCAGAACTTTATTACGATGAACTTGCATCCGTTTATAATTAAATCAGAATCATATATCAAATATCATAATTATAATTAATTTAAATAATATATGGTTATTTAAAAAAAATCAAATTATTATTTTTATTTTAATCTTGATATTTTATGAATTAATGATTGGTTAGGATTCATTTCTGTTATCTCTAACATTGAACTAAAGTTTGGAAGTGGGATTCAAAACAATTATATATGTTTTTTTTGCAGTGGTATGGATCATCATTATGCAAAAATAAAAAAAAAAGGAATATAATTATAGATAAATGGGTCACAACTAGGGCTAGGCAATATCTGAAGAAAAACTGGCAACATTTCAAACGAATGAGATTTGTCATTAGAGATTCACTTTCACTTTTTGATATTTTATTTCTCAATTATTTGACGATATAGCTCTAGATAGTAGATACTACAAACTTTGTAGTACAAAGTGTGTATGCATTTTCTTTTATTAAACAAAAGGCAACCTAGCAAGTGGATTTGTCTATGACGGCATGAACAACTGCGATACGTCAATGTGGCCCCTTTTCGTTTCAAATTGCAATGGTCATCTTTCTCCGACACCAAATCTAAACTTTCAAATTCAACCTAGTTTTTATAACAGAACTTATATTTAGAAAATAGATAGGTAATGAATTTAATATAATTATTTTATATTTTTGTGTTTAGTTGGAGAGGAGAGAAAATTAGGTGAGATAAGATTTTTAAATTTTTGTGTTTCGTTTGAATTTTTTGAAGGAATTGGAGTAATATCCCCTTAATTTTTATTCACTTTCAATTTTAAGAAGATTTAGAGATGAGGGAAGGTGATGCGTTCATTATAATTAAAAAACTATTTAAAATTTTTCTTTTTGTTTGAGTTAAACACAAACTATTAAATTTTTTCTCATCCGTTCATTTGAATCAAACATGTCTGTATTTTCCTCTCATCACATCACTTTCTCTCCCCTTCTCCTCCATTCAAATATCTCACCTTTTATCCTTTCCGTTGATCTAAACACACCTTTAATTTGAGAGACCAAAAAATCGGACTCTTATACTTTTAGGAATCAATTTAGTAATTTACTATAAATGCATCTAATAATTTTAAAAAGAGTTTATATTTGAAAACAAATTTTTTTTCTTGAATCGGTGCTTCTAATAATTAAGAACCGACGAAGTAGTCTAGTAAGTTTCATTTTAACAAATATACACCTACTGTCTCTAAACAACTGAACTAATATATAGAAATCTCATAGTCAACCCAAACAAAAATGTTTGAACATCTACTAATTGGAAATGATAATAAAAACTATAATACACAAATTATAATATATCGCATAGATCCTATATGAAAATATTGTTTGTCATTAATTGCTTAATAAAATGATTTAGTTGTACTATATCATATTGTGTTTTAAATTTAATTTATTGATGATTTTATACTAAATTAATTTGATTATATATATATATATAGAGAGAGATAAATAAAAATATTTATACATGTCTGACTATTATACTTTAAAAGTGCAAAAGCATATACTATATTTGAACAATTTTTCTTAAACTTTGATAATATTTTATAGTAAATTTTTAAATATTTTAATATCATACCTTAAAAAATTAATATTATAATGGAGGATAACTTTAATTAAATGGTATTCAGTGCTACATGATTTATGCATCTCATGCATATGCACGGATATTTTGGTAGTTTCCCCTTAAAATAAGTGTAATTTTTTAGTGTAATATTAGTTACTTTATTTCAATTTTACCTCTAAATTAATAGTGTATATGCATTACTTATATATATAGTTAATGTCTTAATGATGATAGTTTTTTAAAATTGCTTCACTTATTCATTTATTTACAGTATTTTTTTACTTTATAAGAAAAAAATTATTCAAAAAAAATTTAAACAACACATATTTTAAAACATAACAAATATATTGTATATAGAAATCAAAGAAACGATGTCCTTAAATTTCATATGATAAATATTAATACTATTATGTTAAACGTTTATCTCTAATTAAAAATGTCATAGTTGGTTGAATATTATTATTCTTCTACGGAAAATAACTAACAAAAACAGATAGAGACGCTTACCACAAACAAAACTCCACGACTGAGTGAAGATCCAACCCAAATACACAAAACATGTTATGGAGTGAAAGACAGCGATGTTTCATCTCCATTAATTATCACCTCCTATCAAATTGTAGCATATCCATTCCATGCTTTTCATCATTTAATAGTTTTACCTTTTTTATTCAAATGGTAATATTGTCTCAGCTCCCGATTATAAGTATTATCATTTTTTTAATGTTGTTACAAATATATCTCATAAAAAAAATAAATGTTAGACATTAAATACATTAATTAATATTTAAAAAATAAACATTAAATGAGAATAAAAAATCATTTAAATAATAAATATATTTTAAAAGTCACAATTTTTTCTTCTTGTTAGAACTAGAGGTAGTTACATTTTATGACATTAAAAGAGATGTACTAGTATAAAGAAATTTTCCATTATTAAGTGTTGAAACATAGAGTATGTTAATGTGTGAATTTAAAAATTGTTGAAATCTCACGTTGGAAAACTCTCGTATTTTAAGTAGTTTTCGATCAACTCTATAAATACTAAAATTCCACATTGAATAGAAAATATACGTGGGTTTGCTTCCATTACTATATAATTAGTTTCAAACTCTTGTGATAAGTACACCAAAGTTGAATGCATTTTTCAACTTTCTCTTTTCTTCCTTTTCTATTCTACTCGACTTAGAGCGGTTGTTATGTCGTAATTCCGTCGATTTTTGAGTGGTCCTATTCTTTTAGAGCGGTTTTTATGCCGTAGTTCCGTTGATTTTTTAGTGGCCATAATACCACTATGAATGATTTTTGTGTCGTAGTCTTTTAGAACGGTTTTGGTGCCGTAGTCTTTTAGAGTAGTTTTTTGTGCCGTAGTTCTTTTGATTTATGAGTGGTCATAGTACCATATTACGAGTGACTTTAATCGTCATATTGAAGAACTCCGATACAGTGTATTCGGGCTATTTTATCTAGGAGACTTCGTGGTTGATAGTCTGCTTGCACAATTTGGGAAGTGCCGCGAAACGTCTTAAAGAGAGCGACCTAATCTGCGACTCAACCGAGTAATATCTTCGGTGACATAAATTGTGATTTTTAAATAGTTTTTGAAACTCAAAAATAAGATTAAGTAATCACAATTATTTAATTTTCCATTTTATGATGTGTTATTTTTAAAATTAAAAGTAGTCATCTAACTATTTGTTGTTGCGCGAGTTCTACTTAGTTGTAAATATAAAATAACTTGTTCTACTCTAAAAGTACATCTTCTTTATTATCATATTTTATTAATACATTTAAATTATTACTACGTCTGTCTACGATAAAGAGTTTTATGGTTCAAATAGACTCATATATAATTAGAAACTTAAAAAAAAATATTAATGCAAATTGAAGTATATATAACAAGTAGGCCTAAATCTGTTGCCTTACTTGCTTTGGACTTTGAATTGGATATATATATATATATATATATATATATATATATATATATATATATATATATATATATATATATATATATATATATATATATATATACGGTTGAATTAAAAATGTATATATCATATACATTGTCTAAAAAAATTATTGAATCAATCTAAGCATTTTTAATAGGTCAATGAAATACATAAAGATTAATCTTGTTTAATAAAGTGCTTAAGGAGTAAAGGAAAATAATTACACAAATCAATAAATTTTCTCTACTGGGTAGAATAATAATAAAATGGAAGGAAACAATAACATGCGGTGGGTCTCACACGCTATATCTTTTCACTCATATGAAAGAAAATCACGAGATATCATAAAAGGTAAACAAATTTATAGTAATGACCTTCTAAATTAGGGATAGTAATGAATAGGATCTGAGTTGTAGTATTCGTCCCTGAATTCTAGTTTGAAATAGAACTGCACTCTGCATAGCCTCCAACAAAAATAGAAACCGCATGAAATCATCCTTATTCAGAGCATAGAGGAATAAGAAAAAAAGAGGAGTACTCCTAATATTAATTAAAGAAGCCAATATGGAGCTAAAAAATATATGTTTAATAATATATAATCAACATATATTGGCTTTATTTAGGCTAAAAAAATGTATGTTTAATAATCGTGTTCCAAATAAATAAAAATGATTAATATTAATTTTATTATTGACATAAGCATAACATTAACAAGGTATAACAATGCAAACAATAAACACATATCTACCGATGCACACTAATCACATGGTTCATGCCTATCAAATACTCACACAAACCACTATCTACAAGAGACGATATAGTTTTTTTGTCACAAATATAAATTGTAGTCGTTCTATATTTCCATCCCAAAATATATGTAAAAATGTGTTAAAAATTTTTAATATATTTTTTTCTAATTTTTTTAATAAAATATATAAATTTTATAATTTAACCTCTTTTTATTTACGATTTTGGAATAGAAGCTATTATTTTTAAGTGTACTAATTGTAAAAATATTATACCGTTACTTTATTATGTATTTTATTTTAATAGGAGATTCTCTTTTCTCATGCATAGTGGATATATTAACGAGTTAAAAGTTAATTTTTAAAACAACAACAATGTCAATTTTAAAGATGATTCTTTGATTTTACCGTTTTAGTCATTTGTTTTTGATATTTTGATTATTTGTTTCATCTGTATTTAAAACAAAAGTTAATATATAATAAAAGAAAAAATATATTTATTTGTAATTTGTTTATCTTTTAATTTTTACAGGTCTGATGAGTCAACTTGTTTAACTCAAAGCCAACACATTATTTTTTCAGCAGGTTAAATAAAATCATCCGCCTTAAAATAATTGAATTCAAAATATCAAGTTGTCTTTTCTAAAATGACAAGTTAAATCAACCAATTCAAAAATATTTATTTATTTATTATAAAATAAAACAGCTGACGTAGACTTTTTGATTTTTTCTCAAGAAAAAGGTCACTATGTGTAGTATCTCTTTAAATGAGGAAATAAACTTTTGAAGACATTTTGGTTGGTGCTATTTGTAGCCATATGGCGTCTAGAGTCTACCTTTAATAGATTTTTTCGTGTTTTTGTTTGCTCACTATACATTCATCGTGGAATATGACCTACGGTCTACGAATTGGAGAAAACACATATGTGTTTAATTAATAAAATATGAATAGTGTTATTTGAGACACCATATATTGACATTGTATAAAATATAAATAAAATAAGTGTATTTCCAATTCGAAAAAATAATCGAAACGAGAAAAAAAAAATATATTAAACAATTGAAAACTGTATCATTTGACATTGAATTTGATGTCCACAAATTATTTTTCATAAGATAGATCACTCATATTTTTTTATTGAAAAATATCTTATTCATGTTGATAACGGTAAAACTCTCTTATTTAGTAGTTGGTATTTCGACACATGCGCTTTTTTGAAATGGAAGCTACAAATAATTTAGTTGAAGAATCTATATAATTATTTGCAGAAAATACTATTCATGTGAGTCAAATCAATTTGACACACTAGTCAGTAAATGTGCCCCAAAAGTGAAGGTTCAAAACCATCGATTTTAATTCTTTTATGTTTGGGTACAAATAATCGATTCTATTATCAAAGAAAAAAAAAAAGTTAGAAGAAAGAGACATTATTGTCCTTCTAATCTCAAGAGAATTTACATTACATTACAATATTATGTACATGACGCTTTTAGAAATAGAATTACATTACCCGTTTTGTGTACTATGCTCGTTCTTTGATGAAAATGATGTTGTCCTTGTCCCTATCATATCATATATGCACAGCAGGGAACACCAATCACTAAGGAAAACATGTACTGCTTTATTTGTTGTGATCATCAATATTGTATAACCCTCAAAATTGAGAGTGAGAGGAGTGAGTGTAGGGGTACACATAATAACATACTCTTTAATTTCACCATTAATCTCTTCAACAACGCCACCATTGGAACAGCTGGGTATATAGCTTATCGTTTAATACTTTAATATAACATCATATTCCCTGTCTATCCTTTTGTCGTTTTCTTTCACCCATAAAGGAAGGGTTTAATAATTAGAGTCATATATATATATGAATGAGACAAACTACCCAACAAAAAACATTCATTTCCAATACATATATGGAATTGTAAATTAATTTCCCCTTTCTCTCCCCCCCTGTTTTAATTATTGTCCAACAAACTACTGCAGTAAAAACTTGATTTTATAATTTTAAGGCGAAATTTAAATTTTCAATAAAAAGTCATAAAATATCATTAACATTATTTTAATTTAAATTTTCAATAAAAAAGTCATAAAATATCATTAACATTATTTTAATTAATGATAATTTTTGTTTCTAATATTTTATTTTCTTAGAAAAATGACAATTCAAAAAGAGAGGAAGAAAAAAAGACAACACACTATTAGACACAGCAGAGCATGATTCACTAAAGAATGAAGAATAAGAATAATTGAGTCACACAAGTGTGTATAGCACTTACAGTCACTCATAACAGAAAAAACAACAAGTGACTGCAGAGACGCGCCAAATCTTGAAAAAAAGAAAATAATAAGAAAGAGAGAGGTTTATTGAAAACAAGAGAAGAGAACATTAATACACACATAATGACATTCAAATAAACAGATGAAAGATTAATTGAAGGACTTATATATATAAACATGAAACTCCTCTCAAATCTATAGTTTGTAATATAAATAAAAATAGTATTTAAAAAGTTAATATATTTAGATTAAATAAATCAACTCTTAAAATACTCATTTATTTATATTTCATTTGAGAGAAAATATTATATAAACTCCATTGAGTACTCTCTATCAATCCAAAGAACATCTTCCATGGTGTGCAAGCATAGAGGCTGATAAGCATCAATGGAATCTATAAACACAAATTCCTTTTCAAAATCACCAGTGTTTCCCAACCGAGGAAGTTCAATAATCTCACTCAATTCATAAGAATTTGTGGAAGAGGGAAATTCCATTTGAGCGGCTTTGCTTGCGGCGGCTTGAACATCGCGAGGAGCGAGCGAAGCCGGCCGAGGTAGCGAGTTAGCCAACTCAGGGAAGTTAAGAATGGCGGCGTTTCCTTTTATGCTAAGAGCGGCTACGTCGTGAGCTCTAGCCGCCATTTCCGGCGTGGAAAATGTGCCGAGCCATATTCGCGATTTCTTCCTCGGCTCGCGAATTTCGGACACCCATTTCCCCCAGGTACGCATGCGGACCCCACGGTAAACTGGATGGTTGTTGCTATTGGTGTCTCTAATGCGTTTAATCTTTTGTGATTGTGGTTCTGAATTTGAGCTGCACTCATCAGTTTTTGAGTTATTACTCATTGTTTGCTTTGGGACTTATGGGAAGGGAAAGTAATAAAGAGAATTTAATGGGCCTATACCCTTTTTCACTCACTTGCCAATGAGACTTATAAAGGTTCACTTCATCCTATTGGAACTTTGGAAGGGACCTACATTCTCTTTTATATGCTACAGTGAGTCCGAGGATTCAATTTAGACTTCTAAATTTTATCTTTATAAATCTAACCATTTTCACAATTGCTACAGCATACAACAATTAATTTAAACACAGCTAAAAAAGTAGTTGTGTAAAGTGTAAAGGAGTATAATAATAAGTTTTTGAAGTCGTTAAAAGATTTAATTCATATCTTTAAAAAGTAAACATAAGTTTTTGAATTTGAAAATGATTCAACTCATCTAAAAAAATTGAGTTAGAATTTTATTGACAATGAGAATTTTGTTGTTGGATAATATTATAAAAACTATGTAACATTTGAGACTTTTTTGAAAATCTAAATTTCAACTATTTTAAACTTTTTATTATAAATTCCATATTGAGTACATAAAAAACTCAATGATTTACTTTAGTTCAAAGGCTAATTTTTTTAGTTGAACATTCATAATTGATCATAACTCATAAGATCTTTAATTTATAAATAATAAAGAAAATAGGTCGTTGATCAAAAGAAGACATTTTGTACACGTGCTCAACAAATTTTGTAATCAAGAATAGAAATTGCTAAACGATCAATGACACTTTGTAAACTGTATCCGCGTGATTAAAAGAAAAAAGGTACAGTAAATAGCGTATATGATTATGAAGAACCCGCAAGAGAAAATGGGTGACCCCACACGGCTGGAAAGCTTAGAAGTGGTATACGTACAGGCTTTGTTGCGCCACACAAACTCTGCACTCTCTGTATATTTGCTGCTTAATAATGTACTGTCGTTTGTTTGCTTCATGTTATCTTTTTTTTACCGGCGTTTCCTGTTTCTTCACCCATATCACACTGTAGTCTTATTGACTCTTCCTATCTTATGTTATATGATCCCCTTACCACTACTTTCTGCAGAACCTAAAGTTTCGATTCTCTATGTAACGTAATTCCTGTTTATCACATATTTGCCCCTTTTTTCGGTACAGTTGTGTTAACTTTTATTGCCACATATTTATTAGTATATATTTAATTAATTTATATTTTTTTCTACAATTAATAATAATTAACTATCTCTATTCAAAAATATAATTATAAAAATAATATAAGTTGTTAATAAATTTAATACTACCATCGATTTTTTTAATTTTTGTATTTGATCGATAAGTCATGTATTGTAGTGAGAACATAAATCTCAAATTGAATAGAGATTATGTCTTAAATAAATTTATGAAGTCTATATAACTATTGTGTCGTTTACCATTTATATCCACGTGCTAGATATATTGAAAAAAAACATTAGTATCAAATTGAAAACATAAAACATGAAATATATAATAATAGTAACAATTATTCTCCACAAATCAATTTTATAAAGATGAATAAAATCAATATAAGAATATGTTACCACAAGAACATCTCCAACGGAAGTAAAATAAGTTCGTCTGCCAGCATGACGTAAAAGTGAATTTTTTGGGACGATACTTTCATATAATCGTTACATTTTTTTATTAATTTATTAATAATAATAAATTTATATCTGTTACCTTTTTTATTATTTTATTAATAATAATAAATTTATGACTCTTACCCTATTATTATTTACTTTTATCATTTTTAATTATTTATGTCATGTATTTTAACATTTAATTTTTATTATTGTTATAAAAAAATTAAGTTCAATTTTATTTTAAATTAAAATAATGTATAATAATATTAATTGAAATATTTAAATTAATATTTTAAGTTATAATAAAAATAAAAATAATTAAAATATTAATGTATAAATTAAAGTTATGGGACCTAATATCACTTGAATAAAAATAAATGAATTGCTTGGAAATAATGTGGCACAGTTAACCCCATTTAATGAAATCAGATTGAATTCACTAATATTCTCAATTTAATTAACTCTTTCAAGTTTTCAGGTGGGTTTTCTGTGACCATAACTTTATTGGAAAAATAATAAATGAAAAGAAAAAAGAAGACTTAATTGAGAAACAGATGCTCCACGGGTATGGAAATTAATGTGATCCCTTGGAACAACTTGATTTGAAGCTATCAATCATTAGGGTCCGAGTCTCAAATTGAAGACGATTGTAGTCAATCCGAAAATACCAGTATTCCATGTACATTTAATTAATTTTAAACGAGTTTTACTCTATTCTAAAATAAATAAAAAATGAGTAAATAAATAAATAAATGTACTTTGAACTAAATTTTGAATTAAGTACAACAATTTTTTTTAAATGATTTTTACTTATATTTTGAGACATAGTAACTATATCAACTTTTAACCCTATTTTTCTTTTCTTTTTCTGTTTATTTACATTTTAGTCCTTTTATGTATGATTAAATAAGTTTTAATTTTTATAAATATATCATATTTCATTTTTAATCTCTATAAGAAAATTTCTTCAAACAATAGTTTCTCAAATATTTTATACAACAATTATAGTCAATATTTTAAAGTCAATTAATGTATATTTTTCGAAACTTTGAATTATTTTTTACAAGCATGTTTAAAACATTATAAGAATCTCTTCTAAAAAATTTAGATTTTTTTAAAAATAATTAAATGTGACTTCTTAAAAACTACAAGCTTAAAAAAAATTGTATTTAAATAATTTTTTGTTAAAAAAATCTTAAATTTTGTAAAAGAGATTCTTAATATAACTAAAGAACTATCATGTAAAAGAAAAAAAATTAGAGAAACTAAAAATGAAATTTGATACATGTATAATAATAAAAATTTATATAATCCTTTTATTTATATTTCAGATGGATTGAGTATAATGCATATGCATGTCACAACTCACAAGTTACCAGATTCCACACGTGTCGATCTGTTAGCAATTTGATCAGAAATATATATATATATATATATATATATATATATATATATATATGATATTGGTTGCTGTATATTTCTTCTCATGTATATTACCCATATATGGAGTCTGTTCGATTGTCTCCCTAGCTAGCTACGTATAGGTGCTGTAGAGATTTTTTTTTTTGACCAAGAATGTTGTAGATATTATATAGCCAACCATTGCATGTGACTGCTTTTAAAACTAGAGAGTCAGTAGTGCCAACAATGAGTTTAGGTTTTTGGACTTTCTTCCCCATTTACCCAATGGTATTACTCACTTCTCAAACATCCAATAATTTATCTGTCTTTGTCTTTCATTAATACTACCGAACTATTTGTAAAGTGAATAAATAAATTAGTCGTATAAATTGTAAGTGACTGATAAATTATTTTTGAATTTTATAAAAAAATAAATGTATTATTGAAATCGTAAAATAATAATTAAAATAATTTAAATTTAAATTTTTATCGTTAGAGACTATAATACAACATATTAATTAAATATTTGATTCATTCATGTTAATCTCATATCAATGTCATCAGAACGTAGACTAATTTTTCGATGAAATTTAAAATATTTTATGGATTAATTTGTTCATAATTAGTCAATCTACAATTACAATTAATTACTCACAAATTTATTTATGAGATGATAAGATTTTATCGACAAATTTATACCTGAGAAGATGATATTGATGTGAAATCAATGTGGATAAACACATATCCAATTACAATATCACATCAATTTTTAACGAATTTTTTTTACATAAGAATTATTTTGATTGATATCTTATAATTTTAATGATGTATTTTCCATTCACAAAATTCAGTTACTAATTTTATCGTCATTTACAATTTCATTGACCAATTTTCATATTTACCCAATATTTATATATATACATATA
>JBBPBP010009777.1:67130814-67147052 GCA_037974735.1 Cicer chorassanicum | reverse complement strand
AGTTTTGAGTTTTGTATTTTAACTAAATGAAGATTATAATCTCCGGTTTTAAAATATAATGATTTAGTCATTCCGTTTTACAATTTTTATTATTTTTGTCAACTATCTATATTTAAGATTAATTTTAATGACATGTAATCTTAAAGACGTGAAGTTATATTTTATAACTTGTCAATATTAATTTAAAGTCTTAAAATATAATTTCATGTCATCAATTTAGAAATCACATCACTAAAATTAAATTCAAATACAAATGAGAAAGAAAAATCTTAAAAATTATGAAATAGATAACTAAATTTCTATATTTTGAAACATGGAGATTAAAATTGCAGTTATATTTTAAGTAATTTGAATTTCAAAACTCAGAGTACAAACTGATGTTAAAATTTACGAAACATGTACTTGTTAGATTCGCGTGCTGTAATGTCAACGATAGTTAAACTCAAAGTTGTTGTATGATGTGAATGAACTCGTTAATGATTGGATCTAACATTTGTTGTCTATTATTGTTGAGTATTAATTACACTATAGTGTGATGTGATTGTGATTTAATTAAATTGAATGATGATACATACAAAAGCTATACCGAACTAAAATGTCGAATTCGTGGCTGTGGCTAAATGCTAATACAACAAGCTAGCTAGATCTTCACTCTAATTAATTCAAACAAACCATAATAACTTTGAACTGAATATCCAATCTAACCAATCTCAATCAATTTTTTAGCGCTGCCGAAGTAGCTATAGGATTATTTGCCAAAAAAAGAAGTAGCTATAGGATTATAATTTCTGAGGGTGAGTTTTAGAAGAACTATTTCCTTAACGGTTAACATCAAGGAGTCCATAATTATTTATATGGCGTGCATTTAATTTTCAGACAGCAATATCAAACCACATATGATTAAGTACCGAGCTAACACTCAAAAACAGCAAATTCAGGCGACAGAGGGTAAGTGGTGCCCACTGAGGTTATTGGTGAGCTAGACTAAGTGTAAATAAGCTACTATTTTAGTCTAAGAGTGTAAGTTTATTATTCTGGTTATTTACTCGGTTGAAAATTCAAATTAATTATTTAATATCAAATCATTAATTAGTTTAATCTCTGATATTATAATGGTCATTGACTATTTTTACAGTAATTTATATTTTTTAGAGACAATTTTAAAGATTCAAGGATTAAATGGAATTTTTGACTTAATTAAAGACCAAAGTGACATTGTCATGCACTTTCAAAGATTAAAATTGTGATTTACTCGTTAACGTTTTATAATGAAATATTCATTTTAGAGGTGGAATTAACAATTAACTGGGAGATATTAGAGGTGAAAATAAGATACATCGAGTTGATTTTGTAAAACTTGAGTATGACCTATTAAAAAATTTAAAGTCTATGTCTGGCGTGTGAATTGTCATAGATTTTTTTGACTTAGACATAAGTACTTTCTTTTATTTTTGATTTAACATGAAATTTTTAAAATTTTGACTTTATATGATATCATACTTCAATTTCATTTTATAATAACACAATAAATATCTCAAAAGTTAATGCTAACTATAATGATTAAATTACTTAAAAGTTAAAAAACTTATATTTTATCATAAAGAAATTCAAAATATAATATAATATAATAATAATAATAATAATAATAAATATTATTCATATTTATTTAAAAAAGTTAGTCTAATGGACTTAAAAGATGTTTTGTGGTATATAACTTAACTTTTTTGAACTAAATAGACATATAAAAAAACATTGACCTAGTCTATTTTAAAAAATTTAGTCTCATTTATGTATAATATATACCAGACCGCAAATTTCCGTCAATGAATGTGGCCTAGCCCAATTTTTTTTATAATAAAATATAGACAAGAAAGTATTATTGATTAAAAATGAGAAGATAACGAAGAAAATGAAAAACAAAAACAAAGATGAAAGAACAAAATTATACAAAGACAAAACCATAATCCAAAGTAAACAAATTAAGACCACACCTAATTTTGAGAGTTTACTCTACCTTTAGAAAAAGTTCATTTGTTTTCTAACTTTATACATTTTCGATTTAGATGTAATTACAATAAACTCATCAATGACAATATGCTCAATGAGATAATGTTATTATTTAAGTTAATTTTTTCCTTTATCTTCAAAAAATTTGGAGAATATTTTCATATTATGAATAACATGAGATTTGACTTATTTAATAAGTTTTTTAGAGATGTTTAGAAAAAGGGATGCATTTTTATTTTTATTTTTTATGATAATCTAGTTTCCAAAAAAATATAAATTTAATAATTTGAAATTCATACGACAGATAAATAATATTCGATGAATGATTATTTTAATCATAATTTGAACTTGAATATTTGCAATCAATTTGACCTTTAATGAGATGATTTTTTTTAATTATGAGTTGCTTAAGTTAAAAATTAAAAGATAAAAATAAGTAATGTGTACATAAAAGGCTACCTTAAATTTTTTTTTTTGTGCTACTTAAGAACCTCAATTGGGGATATTAGGTTGGAGACAGTCTTATAATCTAAAAGTACATACCAACTTTAAAAGTTATACAGACAATGACATCAATCAATTCCATTAAGTTTTTCTCAATCCTCGACTTTAAGTGGATAGTTCCATATTTCTATAATTTTATAATTTCTCAACTATATGACTTTAGACATATTTTTTTAAGTTAAAAAATTTATTAAAAAGAAAAATAAAATAAAATTAGGAGACATAAATCTTACTCATGAAATAGAAAGAGAAAAAATACTAATTTTTTTAAATCAAATTATGAAGATTTTTTAACTCTTAAACAAAAATTATATAATATAGATTTTTTATATTTTTTCCTTTTCGTTATCTTAAAAATCACGTATTTACAAAAGTCTTCACTATCTATAAAACGTTGTGCTTCGTTTTTATCTCTATCTTCTAAAAATTCAACAAAATCTCTAAATGCTAAACATTTATCCGATCTTAGACTTAATGTGCACAATTTCAAGATTTACACATGTAAGAAGCCACACTTTGTCCTATTCGATCCCAACCATCACATGTAAGAAGCCTAAATATCTTTCCACATTGAGAAATGAATATTATACTAAGTATTAATTACACAATGTAGTCTATTTTAATGTAATCATACTTTTATGGATTTTTTTTCTGTATTTGTAAATCTGACATAATATATTTTACAAAAATAAAGAATCATATTTATCACCATTCCTTGAGTAACAAATGAAGATATTTAATACAGCATTAAATATCACATACCGGATATACATAGACACAGTACGTACGGTAGTCGCTCAATGAGTAAATAATGTACGATAGTCATGGTTTTTTTTGACAATGTCAATATTCACATAGGAGGATACAATTTGTTGTTTGCATTTTACCTATTCTTGTGCCCCTTTTCATATAAAAGCCAAAACCGCAGAGGCTTTTCACTTACTCTTGAATGATTACAACCTCTCTTTGTTGTTGTTGTTATTCTTCTTCTTGTTGTTGTTGTTGTTATTATTATTATTATTATTATTATTATTATTATTATTATTATTATTATTATTATTATTATTATTATTATTATTATTATTATTATTATTATTATTATTATTATTATTATTATTAATTAAGTTTAACAAACATACAATAAACAGTATAACACCCACAAAATATAAAATATTGATTGTGGAGTTAATGTATGATAACAGATATAATTGTACGGTAAAATGACATAATTAATTGTTTTTATTAACTATCTGTGTAAAATTAGTGTACACTAATAGTGTACAATTATGCTTTGTAAGACATGAACTTGACATGTAAAAAAAAAATTCAAGGTTTAAACTTAGTTTGGTATGTGATTTGTCGCAGATTTACTTTTTAGACATAAATTTGGCTTTGATGAAATCCTAATATGACATATTAATCTTCTTAAAAACTTATTTTATTTTAACATATTTAAATAAGTAATCAGACATATATTTAAATAGGTTAGAGTTAATATGTCAAAAAAGTTAAATTCTATTTTGATATTTAACATAACATTTTAAAGAATTTGACTTTATATGACATTTACTTCAATTCTATTTTATAATAATACACTTAAATATGTCAAAAACTAAATAAGGTTAATATGTTTAAATTACTAAAAGTCTAATATCTAATAAAAAGATCAAAATTTAATATAATAAATATAGTAGTAATAAAAAATATTATATATTTATTTAGATTAGTGGGTTTGATAGACTTACAAGATTTTTTATATGACATGTAACTTGACCTTTTTAGTTAAATAAGCTTTTGTTTTAAAACCTTTGACTTGTTTGTTTTTAAAAAAAACTAAGTCTGTCTTGGACCTTACTTAAACTAGGCTATAGGCTTTTGTCATTCAACTTAATCTATTTCTATCCCTTCATTATTATTTTCTTTTAATTTATTGAAAGTATCCATTATGATTTTATTAGAGGAAATGAGAAAAGGGACATGAAAGGAAAATAAAAGAAAAGAGGACCAATAATTCTGTCAAAAAAAGAAGAAAAAGGACCAATTATTTAGTTCTCATTCATTAAGCTTTTATGCTGCTTTGTATACTAAATGGCATGCATTTTTCTTAGTTTGGGACCAGCCTAATAACTTGGTTAATTAATTACTATGGTCCCTTTATGGTCTACTCCAATGTACAATTTCACGTTCGCACACAATCTAAACATGGATGAAATTATGCAAGTACGAAAATGTTGTGTAGGTTTATGTCCGAATCGAAGGATTAAATGCTGGTAGTACCAACCTACTAGCTGTGCCTCCCAATATAATGTGGGGTTGAATTCAACTATTACACGCTCTAGTACCACACGCTCCAAGTTCCATTTGATTCATCTTTAATAAATATAGATAATTTTTAAGTAGATTTTATGTCTGGTTAATTAAAGAAGGTAAAAATTGTTCAAGTTGATTAAAATTGAAGTATTTTGAAAAAGTTTTATATATAAATTTTAATTTTTTTGTTATAAGATGCCTTGATAAAAAATTATTTAAGTTTGTATTTAATTTTTTTTTTTATATTTTTGTGTTAGAATATTGTAAGATGTAGTTCAAATATTAGCTAATTTGGGAGAGTGAGATTGTATTGGGAACTAAGAGATGTTTGAAAGAAGTCTACCTATTATCAAAATATTTATTTAATGTTATTATTTGGTTGTCATCACATACCACTTATGATTTTATCTAGTTTTAGAGTTTTTACATTGTATTTTTTGTTATGTGTTTGCAATATTGTTTGACCTTCAACGTAAAAAAAGAAGGATAGCTGTGTGAAAATACTTTATTGGAAAAGTTATGACTATGAAAAATCTAGTACTTGTTTGATTCACGTCACAAAAACTTTATTTTAGTATTTTAAAATTTAAAAACTAAAAAATTTGTATGGATTACTTGTTTTTAAAAACTATTTTCAATATTATACTTTTTAAAACTAAAAAAGCAAAACAGATAAATGGTGTTTTACTTTTCATTTTTCAGTTTTTTTTAACTCTCTAGTCAAAAACTATTTTAAAAAAATTAGAGTTGTCAAACAATTTTTTTTTAATTTTCTTTTTAAAAACAGTTTTCCAAAATTTATTTATAAAATAGTTTTCAAAAACTATAAAATATAATCAAACAAACCCTTAGTATTTAAGTGATCCTACATGACATATTTTTTTATTAGTAACCTACTTGTTATACAATTATAGTATGTATACATTTGTAATTTTAAGCACCGTTGTTTGACATGAATTTTTTTAATGAAAGAATTATTTTTAATACGTGAAAATTTGAAATTAAAGATGCTTTGATACATTCGAGATTCCTTAAAATATTAAATAATACATAAATATTGGTTGACATTGATGTAAAGTATCATGTGAAATTATATTGATAGTTTTTTCTATATATTTAAACTTTTAAAGTGATTTAACTTTAAATGAAAATTTGAGTGTTTAACTTCAAATAAAAAATTCTTAAAATAATTTATCTTGTCATGAAAATTATTATAGTAGTTTAATTTAAAAGATACATTTTTCTAATTGTATTCTTTTAGTTTCTGTGTCAGTTTTCAAAACAAAAACTTCCATCATAAATACGTTGTAAGATTCTCTCTCGACGCAAAAACATGTTAATTTGTCAAATATTTTAGTATTAGATTTGACAATCTCAATGTATTACTCAAATGCAACAAGAAAGAAAAGAAGAGGCATCCAAAGAAGGTTATGATGGTATATATGACTTTCTAAAAGAGGCTTGTGAACACAATACGAAGGTTTTAGAGATCTCTATCATTGGGATTATGGCCACATCGTAGTTTTACAATAGTTGTCATTTAATGGTTGAAATCCCGTCGCGATCTTTTATATTGTGAGTATGATTGATAATAACTCGAACTAACTCAAAAATAATTTAATATTCGATTTGATAATTAGTTTGTTGAATTTGGTTCATGATTTAAATAAGTCGAATTTGAGTTGAAAATTAATCTTCTTAATTGAATGAGTTTAACTTAAATTATGTATAGTTCAATTTATTTATTTTAACCAAGTATGACTTGTTTTCAAGAAGAAGTATTTTAGCAACATACATCTTCGCATATATTCAAATATTTTTTAGTTATAACTTGAAAATGTATTCCTTTCAAAAATCAAGTGGGTGTACGTTATCAAATTATATATGATCAATTTTTTATAAAAAAATTTCTACAATTTTATTTTTTTATGAAATAAAATTGACTTGTGAGTTGTACAGAATAAAATAATTATGATGTAAGTATTAAACCGTTTGAAAATGATGTTGAAATAAAACTAATATTTAAACGCAGGGCCATCCCTGAGATTTTCAATGTTTTATACAAGTCATTGTTTGATGTCCTATTTTTTTTTTTTTTTGTAAGTTATATATATATCGAATTGTTTTGTGTGTTATATTATTACTCAAAATTATTTATTTAATTATATTTAACACTTAAATATCTCACAGAGTAAATGAACTCTCCAACTTCACCATTGAAATTAGTCTAGCTAAATGTGAACTCAGACTTTGAGAAATCATGATCAAATATGGTTTGATATACCCTCAATTGTTGTCACATTATAGTTTCTACAACATAAAAAACATTTGTATTTTTTTTTGAAAATTTGGCCGCAATTCTGTGCAATTTTAAAACCTCAATTTTCAATATCAAGGGGCGGAAGTAATAATAGAGTGAAGGCATTATCCATTGTCATTATGTTGCTCGCCAAAGATACATACAACGCATGTGCCTTTTTTTATAGGTAAGTTTGAAACAAGAATATTTTAATTCTGACAATTTAAGTTACAGCAATTCTTTTATTTATGTTTTCCTTTTTTTACCTTTATAAATAATTTTTATGAGGCTTTTCTTCTCACCCTCTTCTTCTTTTATGACTTAAAATGAAATCGTCGTCATCACTATCATGGTCTGTTCTTTTCTTGGCTTTAATGTCACCATTATTTGATCTCTGCTTCTGTGAAGTTCCAGTTTTAGTTGGAGGCTTTGATGATGACTTAACAGGAGTTCCTGTACGAAGCTCCTTTTGCTTCCTCTGCTTCTTCTCAAATGCTTTCTTAGCTTTTTCAGGAGACAACAACCCATGTTCCATTAACCTGCACAATGTGGTGTGTAATTGTATGCCTTAGTTTGCAATAGCAGCAAGAAAACAACAGCAGAAAAAGACTCTAACTGAATACATAACATCATCATCAGTAGGGTCGGCCCAAGAGTAAGACTACTAAAGCCATATTTTTTAGGCCTGGCAACATAAATTCATTTGTCAATAATTTTTATAAACAAAAAAACCACATATGTAGACAAAGTACCATATATACTAAAACTTGTTTTAGTCTACATATAATCAGTAATTAGGGTATGAGTCTTTGATGATTAGGGCTAGCCTAATAATTTTCAATAGTTTTTTTTATGTGTAGTAAAACTATTGAAAATTATTGGGCCGGCCTTAATCATCAATTCAAGACTCACACACTAATGACAGATTATATTGCTTATCTTTGGACTGATGCTTAAAGAATCAAAGTGGCCTCTACAACTAATACTGTGAAAAAAAACTGAACAAATATTATTATACCTGCCAATACAAGAAGCATTGAGATGATGAGATCAATATTTATCTGAAAAGTTAGGCTTTGGGAAGACTAAATCAGTTTTGTGTGTGAATATTACACCGAAAAGAGATATATTGTACAAGCTGTGTCATAAGATGTAGTAAGAAGTTTTCATCTTTTGCATGGGATAAGAAAAATTGAGAGCTTGAGCTGTACTCTGCCTATAAATCAGGCCATGGAGGTCTATTACATACCGACATAGTGGAACCAATCTTCTTTGATGGTGGTTATTCAACTCTAGAATCAACTATTGAATCCCACCAGTCAAATGTGAAAAGAGGAAGCAGATAAAACAGAATAGGATGATTTAAGGACCAGAAACAGGTGATTTAGATGCTGCCTTATGGGACATGAAGAATCATGGCAGACTGATATTTTTTCATGATATGACAAATTTTTACCAATTTTATTTTAGAGCAAAATCTGATCAACTTTTTTTACCAACTTCAAAGATTCACTTCCTTTCTCATCAACAATCTAGTTCAGTATTAACTTCGAACTACTTACAACATAGAGCATCATTATTCAACATACGTGTAATGAAAAATAAATAGAGTATATTTAATTGTCTAGGCCTTTCCTTTTATGAAAAAAAATATAATACACCATTTTTAACACATTCTTCAGTACACTTATTGATTCATTTTCTAAAATGCAAATTTACTTGTCTTGTACTTAAATCACTTTAATTTTAGATTTGATAATAGGGAATGAGTTATATTAAAACCCTAAATAAAATAACACTCGGTCTTCCGAGGCATGTCTCTGCAGGAACGCTTAAGGCAATATATATGGTTATCTTTAGATGTATACGCACAAGTTTGTCAGGTAAAGGGTTACTTGTAGTTATTCTAAAAGTTCATCTTCATAACATGAATTGGAACCAAATACTTGCAAATGCATAAGCTGACCAGCATCCTTTATTATTTTGCAGAAGTTGCCAATGTTAGACATGAATGGAAAAGGAATAAGCTTGTGATACAAATGAAGACCACATCGTTTATCATAATGAAAGTCAGTGACACGAAACATTAATTTTATTAACTAAAACAGAACATTTACATTAGTCATCCTAGCCTAGAGCTAGATATCCTGGAAGAAAGTTGGCATAGGCACAAATATCTTGATAGTAACATAGCAAACATCTTGTTTTACCAAGAAAATTATATCCTAATGAACATATTGGGTATGAAAATAACTGTTATTTATATTTGAGGTATTCTACCAAATTATCCAAGAGTATCCAAGCAACATGGATGATAAAACATGAAATGAATATGACTTTAACACGACTTAACAGTATATTTCCTTTTTCACAATTTGCCAAGAATTGTTGAAAACTACCAGTTCATGTGATGCAGGCATATTGATTTCATAGAAGTGGAAGACATGGATGGTAAACAAGTGCAAAATCGAAAGTAAACTCACCAAAATTCCGCCATTTCACTTGTCGGTATCTGTTTTGACAATGACTCATAGAAAATCCTCAGGGGCTCTTTCTGTCAATACAAGTTATGCATAAAACATATTTTATGAGCAAGATTTGATTTCCCAATATAGAAAATGATTTGTAAATTCCAATAATAAAGTGAGAGAAATTCAGAACCTGCTCAGGAGGATCATGTTTCTGACCAGGCAAACTGTAAACTTTCCTCTCTCTCACTTTGGTTGTTGTTGTTGTTGTTTTCTTTTTGGTAGTTGTTGTCTTTGAAATTGTTTTGGATGTCGACGACGAGATTGTTGTTGGTTTTGATTTAATCTATCAAGTTTATGCAAAACAGACATTACAATACCTTCTCAAGTCCCAACAAACATTAATTAACACATTTTATACTAGATATTATTTCATGGTTATTTTAATCAAAAAGAAAAAACATGTCAATAGTTTTGCAAGACAATTAAGCATCAAATCAATTTCAAATTGTCCTAAACCCTAATAAATCGCCATTATACATTAGAAAAATCTAAGAATTATGAAAAATGTAAAATTAACAATCAATAATGTAAAATGAACAAATTCAATTGAAATCCCTGAGTATAATTAAGAATTAATTTAAATTGATGAATTGAAAACGATACCTCAGATTTAGTGAGTATGGCAGCAGATTTCATCTTAGAATCAGGTGGATTTCTTGTTGAGCTACCCAGTTTCTTATTGAGAGATGAAGAATTATCAAACTTTGATTTGGAAGGGGCGTTTTGGGGATTTGGCTTGATCCTAACCGTAGCGCTTTTGGTCTCTGTTGTAGCCATATATAATAACACGACAATTCGATTGATTTCGGCAAAATTTAACTTATTAATTTCATCATCATCATCATCATCACGATGAGTGAATTTCTTCTATTTATTGTGAAGAATAAGATACTGAAAGAGAAAAAGATTTAGCGATGTAAAGGTAAAATTAATCGTGTGAGGTGAGAGATCAGGGGAGAAATAGCCGAAAAAGAAAGAGTTGAATGCTTATTCTACTGGTTTTGGATCTTCGTAGATGCGAAAGTGGAAAAGAAGAAGATAACACAGTTACGCACTTCTTCAATCCTTATGCATTATTGTTTTCACTTTTCACTTTTCACTCATTTTCGATTAACGGTATTCGGAAACACGTGTAACTTGTAAGTACATTTACTCTTACTGTATTATCGAAGTATATACTTCATTTATTACTCATTGTTTTCTCATGGTAATTCATTTTAATTATTCTTTAATATTAGATGATCATAATTAATGACTACTACTATAGTATTGTCTTAATGATTCTCTCGTGCATAGAAAATTAATGATCATGATTTAACGAAAATTAGTTTTCTCATGTTTTATTTATTTATTTATTTTAACACAACAATAAAGACAAACTGCAATAATGCATATATATCTACAACAAAGTTGAGAGGATAAAGAGACAAATTAGAAATAAAAGAATGAGAAAGAATTATAGTTAAATGTAGTTTACAAATATCCCCTCATCATAAAATCCAAACCGAGCAATATCTCATAAAAGCGGAGCATCAAACAGCATTAGAAGCATTCAAACAATTGATTTTCTGTTTCTGCTGTCACATGATAAGCACTTCTGTAAATGATTTCACAAAGTGACCAAACAATTTACAAACTCTATCATGATTGGTGTCTTCTTTTTGGGGCCTCTACAAGAACTAATGAGCTTTTTCCCCACCATCATATTATCAAATCCTACACAATGAGTTTTGAATAAAATGGATACACGATTACATCTAGCTTACATAGAAAATTCTATTGTACCAAATTGAATGAAGAAGCATGTGAAACAAATCATACTTAACAGGCTCATGATGCCAAATAAAATGCTCTTGCACCATTTTGACCCTCTTATGCATCTCCAAGTACCTTTCTTCGGAGATAGAAAGTAGTACATCCCTCAAATAAGCAATATGTTTCTCCTTGATAAAGACAGCAAAAGATTCCCAATTCAAAACCTCAAATAAAGGAGGAATAAAATTGTCTGATATGATAACAGGAATGCACTCGTGGAATATAGCCTCGACCACACGCGGGCTATTAACTTCATGACCTCTTGCACAGATACAGAATTTGCTGCTCTTCATGAGGTCAATGTAGTTTGTATTACCCTTGACGTGAGGCAAAGGACCGGATATTTTCATGTCGGGTTCTTTGTTCTCCCAGTACTTCAATAGGACAGGTCGAACATAACCGTGCAAACCACCTGCAAAAAATGCCAGTATAGGCCTCTGAGAAGGAGGGTTGCCCCCTAGATTTTTGACAGGATTGTCAACTGACCTTATATATGTTTCTGGAAGAGAAACATCCTTTCCTATCTTGAATCCTACTTCAATGTCAGCATTACAAAGGGCTCTGATACAATTCAGCATGCGCCCTCTTGTTTCTGCAGGAGCCTGAGAAATGGTGCTTGTTAATTATTCTTCCACTCAATTAATAGCAGGCAGAAGAAAAAGCATTAATGATGCATACCCAATCATGGCAGGCAACAAGAAAGTGATCTGATCCATTAGTTGTATTCCAGAAAGGGTACTTTCCAGCAATGACGTGGACATAATTTTTCATATAGTCAATCAAATTAGATCGTTTGTGTGAATTGCGTACATAGAGAGTTAACTGCAACAATCTTGAACTGAAGGGTATGTAAAACAAGTGAGCCTTATGAGGATCTCGAGTGGTAAAGTGTTTGTTTTCTTCAATTAATTTAATAAACCATCCTTCGGATGCATATATTCCGTCTAGTAAGGGCTCATGAAAGATTGGCTTGTCTCCGTCCGGGTAGATGAAAACTTTTAGCATCTTTTCCATTAGCTCATAACTCCTGCAAACAGAATCTTCCTATCTAAGTCTCATTTTATATGGTAAAAAACCAAGGTTGGTAAATGATACATGGTTTTTAAAATAAATTGTTATCTTAAAAGAAACCAAAAGCTCTCTTGCACATACTTCAAATGATTAATTACAAATTCAGAAAGGAAAAAAGTTATATTGGTGCAGACACCTAATTTTATCCGAAAATATTCAAAAATTTACTAAAATATATATATATATATATATATAATATGTTGGACATTTTGTTATGGTTTAAGAAAAAAATCGAAATTATTATTTTATTTTGAAAATAATTTAATAAATTGAGATTTTGAAATTAAAAAAGTTTTTAATAGGAAGATTAATCTTATTGATTGATCCTAATTAGCAATAATGACATACTTTTAAGGAAGTTTGCATTAATAAATAAATATATTTTACTTTTAATTGGAAATAATAACAAATATTTTTAAGGAATGTGTAATTGATTAATAATAATGATAAATTTTATTTTTTTTAAAAAAATTAAACCTAATCTACTTCTATAAATAGAGTCTTAGATGACTCTGGGAAAAGGAGATTAGAAAATATCTATCGATTTTAGGTGTTTGACTCCGCCCACCAGAAAACTACTATTGATTATCTATTGCACGCCATTCTTACACAAACTAGTATAAAGGAAAAATAAAACAAACTGGTATAATAGTTTTTATTTTTATTTTTATTTTTGTTGCTTTTAATAAATCTTTTTTTACGAACCAATGTCTTAGTTTTTATTTATTTTTTTCATGTTAACTTTGTTCATATAGCAAGACTATTTACAATGTTTTTTATAATACTACTGTGTTTGTCGTTTTGTATATATGATGTTATAATGTAAACCAAATTCATTTTCATTTTTATATTCTAAAAATAAAACAAAATATTGAATTGAGAAAACGCATTCTTCAAAGATGAGTGTTATGTGAAAAATCGCAAACTTTCACACAAACATTCATTTATGTTTATACTCATTCAAGTAAACTTGAAAATACTTAGAAAATAAGATAAATAAAAAAAGATAAAAATGAAAAACATCGAATTGTTATCTCTTTCACCGCATAGAACTTGCCCATTGTTTGATCACACCTAGCTAGTTGTTTTTCAATGCGGCATTTGGTATTAGTCTCCCATGACCGTCGCACAAATAAAACAAAAATTAAAATTGACCAGCACACAAATATTTTATACGCAGAACTACGTGTGTTTTGATTTCCTAGAGATACGTGTGTTCTCTTAATAAAATAAAATAGATCGCGACTCTTTTTTGGCGGAACAGAGCAATTGGCATTAGTACATCATGTAAACCAGAATCATGCATGTATAATTATATCCAGGTGCATGCAAGTTACTTATTGTAAATGCCAGTTTTTTATATCTAAATAAGTAAAACTTCAATTGATATCTAATCAAACCATAAGTTCATTTTACTCATCAGAAACAAGGGGTCGAGTAGCTGATAGAATTCAATCAGAATCTTGATCAATTAACTTATGGTTTAACCTTAATGCAGTGATTTGGCTCAAGAGAAGATTCTATAAATAGAAATATGATAATTATTTATGATACCTTCTGAACATGGAAACATTCCTGTATAAAGGAGAGTAAAGTCTTGAATCATTCATAACGATGGGAGCATTTTCAATCTCTGATTTTGCCTGCAATATTTCCATATTAACAGCTGAAGAACTTGCAGCCGGTTTCTACAAAAATAAAAAAACAAGACGAATTAGAAATCTATAACAAAATTCCATCTACACATTGTGATAAATAGCACATAATTCAACACATAGTGCTACCTTAGAAGAAGCATGACTATGCTGCAACTGTAAGTTCATCTCGGATAATGAAACTACTTTAGATGGCTTCCTTTTGGAATTAATTGAAATCACAGGCTTATCATCACCGATTTTCGGAGTAATACCTTGCAAAAAACCTGATTTTTCATCCTTGTAGACAGATATCACAGGACTTCTTGAATCCATATTGGGCAGTGACACCATTGGTTGTGGTGCAAGCACAGAAGCCGTAGTAACAGAATCATCTCCTTCATTATCTTCTGAACTTGTAACTTTGCCATTGTAAACAACTTGAGGACTAATTGCTATATCTTTTAATGAATTAGTGGAACTTGAATTTGAAGCATTTAAGTTCATGTTATTATTACTTTCTACATTAGGATTAACCAAAGATGTATCCATTGTGAAACTAGTGATTTTGGCAGTAAGAGAAGATAAGAATTTACTATTTGGAAGTTCAGAATATTGAAGCACTAAAATTAAAGCTACTGATATTCCTATAAAAGAAATTAATCTTCTTGTTTCAGCCTTACTCAGATATCTAAATCCTAGATCCATGTTACAATTGCAGAATCTAAATCTCAATGGAAACTTCAACGATCAGACATCATCAAACACTTGTAAATTCCAATTTTAAAAGCATAACTGATATGATACCTTTGCTGAGAAATTTCAGGATCAGAATTGGATTTTTTTTTTTTTGTTGAAGATATTGACAAATGTGGTATTTAATTGGCTAAATCCTTACCTGTGGAGATGTGAAAAGAAGAAATTGAAGAAAAGCCATTGAGATGAGAGAGAAAAAGTGGATAAATTTGGTGAGGGTTTTGGATGGATAAGTAAAGTAAAGGAGGTGAATGTTATGTTGATGTAAGAAGAGAGATCAGACACAGACACAGACACATGAGAATGGACCGACAGTGGGCATATGATTTATATTTGTGTGACTCTCTCTGTCTCTGTTCTGTCTTGAAAGTAAAAGAAAAAGAGGAAAACAAAGATATAACATAGGAATGCAAGATTGGAGTAAATTCAGGAGAGTAACGTGCAATCAGCATGCGAACAAGTCAAAAACTTGCTATAATCTCAATGTCAATGTCCCACGCTCATTTAAAAATAAAAGTTTATTTTGTCGGTGTGAATGTGTGGGTGTAAACAAACTACAATATTTCGTATGTATTATTTTAATTTGATTATAATAATAATCGATTTACTATTGATAATTACAAAAAAAAAAAAAAACTAACATATATCACAACTTCTTCGTGTGTGCGCAAACGGTCTACAAGCCTCCCTCTCCATTTGCTTCATCTTCCTTCTCCCCATTCCTCTACTCCTTCAC
Organism: Cicer chorassanicum; assembly: GCA_037974735.1. Lineage (NCBI taxonomy): Eukaryota > Viridiplantae > Streptophyta > Magnoliopsida > Fabales > Fabaceae > Cicer > Cicer chorassanicum. Next base: position 67,131,389 of record JBBPBP010009777.1, on the reverse strand, counting down.
CGACGTGCCCTGCATTCTTCGCCTTTGTCGACATTCCTATGCGTTCTTTCTTGTTAGTTGTTGATGCTAGCTTCTGTCGTTCATTGTTAACACTATTGTTCATTATTGTTGGCACCGTTCGTTATTATCGTCAGCCTGTGCTTTTCTGTTATCGCCACTATTCATTGTTGTGGCCGCCAAATTTAGGTTAGTTTCTTTATTTTTCAGATTTATTTCATAATTTTATTACATGTGTGAAATAAGGGTGTTTTATATAGTTGTTGGAGTTGATGTACCTAGCTTGCAATCCTAACTTCAACTAAGGTTTATGTGCAAGAAGATTCATTGTTTTCCTATCCTTACAACATAACAGAATTTCTACCGTGTCTGATGTAAAACTTATTGTTGAAAATGTATATGAAAATAGTTGAAGGAACAAAAAAAAAACAAAGACAATGAGTGCTCGTTGAATTGAAATATTATTATTATTTTTTTCTTTTGAATTTCTTTCAATTTTTTAGGGTTTTAGAGAACTCGAAAATGTGTTTACGATTTTATACTGACAAAGTTACTTGCGGATTTTTTTTTTTTTTTTT
>JBBPBP010009777.1:67115665-67130627 GCA_037974735.1 Cicer chorassanicum | reverse complement strand
TTTTTGAAATAGAATGATGAGAAAGATATTATCATAGTCAACTACGAGACTTCACCGTATTTTGAGGTGATATATAGCATACTACTTATTAGCAATTTAATTATTACTTTAGTTAAACCTACATTATTTATTCATTTGATTTTTTTGGATTTGACTACATTTAGGTGTTAGATTTAGGTGTTTCCAGTAATTTATTTATATTCTAATGCATTTTACATTTAATAACATAGAATATATAACAATCATGTTACTTTAATAACTTAGTCTAAAAACAATGATGTTTTCCTCTATTTTAATTTAGTTCTATATATTAACATTTTTAGAATATGACGTTGGTTATGTCTTGATGCCTTTAATTGTGCAATTCTCTTCGTGTTTGTTTGATTATGTGGTTTTCAAATGTAATGCATGCTTTACATAGGCGTGATGACAAAAAGAGAAAAAATATTTTACATGGGTGTGATGATAAGAAGAGAAGAGATGAAAAGTTATAAAATACTAGCCCAACATAATTTGGTGTAGGCTGATTTTTTGCTGATGTTCTTATCACTGTCAAGGAATAGATGAGTCTGGTATTATTAGATTATATTGTCAAATTTAACAGTAGATAAGTGTCCATTGTTAAGGGGTGTATTTTGAGTTTGTTTACTCTACTTTCTATACATATATATAGGTTTGTATAGTTCTAAATGAGTTTTGTATAAAATTATGATTATGTATGAAATTTTGATTGATATTAAACTGTAGTCGTGCAAATATATAGGAGGAAAAACATAATTTTTTTTTTTTTACAAAATAAGGTAGACTTTTTAAGTCGGTTAAATTTTAACCGACTTAACAACGAATGATTTTTTAAATCGCTGATTTTTAAGTCTGGCGCAAAACCGATTTAATAAGTCATTTTTAATTCACTTAAAAAAATAATTTTTGCACAAATCTAATTGTAACTTATTTTAAAAATAACAAGATACGAAATATGACTAGAACTTAACAATACTTTATGGCATTATTAAACACTGCACCCACACCATTTGTTATTTTTTTTAGGAATACCGACACCATTTGAATCACAAGACTCGTAAATATCAATTAAGCTGCCAATCAACAAAGGGAATAACATTCATAAATTTATTTACACCAAAAACTCAGAATGTACACATAAACGATAAATTGACATTACAAATCAATATCTAGGCACTAAAATTTGCTAACATTTTCAAGACAAAATTACATATTTTTACACAAAAATAAAAACAAAATCCCTTTTTATTGTTACAAAAGTGAAGAAAAAGAAAATCCTGTTTAGTCTAGTTGAAATGTGTCTTATCTAGTTCTTGCAGTGAAGACTCTATTGTACCAAATAGAATGAAGTATCATGTGAAATATATCATATTTAACAGGACTCCTATGCCAAAGAAAATGCTGCTGCACTTTTTTCACCCTCATTTGCATTTGAAGGTACTTCTTTTCTGGAATGGAAACAAGTATACTCTTCAAATTTGGAATATCCTTCTCCAAAACAAAAACAGCAAATGATTCCCAATTCAAAACCTCAAAAAAAGGAGGCACAAAATTATCAGATATAATAACAGGAACACATTCATATACAATAGCTTCCACAACTCTTGGACTATTGACTTCATATCCCTTTGGACAAACACAGTACTTGCTTCTCTTCATGTATTGAATGTAGTTCCTATTTCCCTTAGACTTTGGCATCATCCCGAAGATTTTCATGTCGGGATCTTTGTTTTCCCAGTGCTGCAAGAGAATTGGACGAACATAACCATGCATGCCTCCAGCATAGAAAGCGAGAGTTTTCCTTTTTGAAACTTGGTTTCCACCGAGGTCTCTCGTGGGATTCTTAGCGTTGCGAACGTAAGTTTCAGGAAGAGACACGTCCTTCCCTAACACAAAACCTTCTTTGATGTCGGCATTGCATAGGGATCTTAAGCACTTTGCCATCTGTTGCTTTGTTTCTGAAGGTGCCTGCATTGTGCAGTTAATTCAGTTGGTAAGGAATTAGTTAAGAGTTAGTTTTACTTGTGCAATTGAGATCTATGAATAAGACATTTATGCACACAATTTAGTAATTTACTATCTTTTATTAATCAAAATGATTCCTAATTAGCTTTTACCTCATAAATACACTTATGCTCACCCCTCTCATCCTGTGAGTCTTTGCAGGTATATTATACAAAGGCTACCGAATAAATATCAAGTTAGTCCCATAAATTGTAGGTGTAGTTTAATTTGGTCTCTGGAATTAATGAAATTTCAAAATGATCTCTATCATTGGAAGTTTGCGATAAAATTTGTCCTTTGGGGATGACCAATTTAGTCCCTGAAATTGCTGACTTACATGATTGAGGATTTTCAATTTCAATGACCATTTTCACATTTTGTTAATTTCAAAGACTGAATTGACTAACCACTATAATTTCATAGAATAAATTCGCGATTCACTCAAAAATTAACAATGCATGTTTTTGTTTGCATCCCACAACAATGATTAAGCATTGGATGTGAAAAAATTGACACAGAAACCAATCATCCATTGAAGTGGGAAACATACCCAATCATGACAAGCAACAAGAAAATGATCAGCACCTCCTGTTCTGTTCCAGAAATTATGTTTTGCGGCAATCATGTCAACATAGTTATTCAGATACCGCATTAGGTTCTTATGACTATGCGAATTCCGATCATACAAAGTTTCCTCTAGTATTCGAGAACTGAAAGGTAAGTAAAACAGGTGTGCCTTCTTTGGATCTTTAGTAACAAATGCTTTATTAGTTTCCATCAGTTTCATGAACCATCCCTCAGAAGCATAAATTCCTAAAAGATATGGTGAATGCATTATAGGCTTAGTCCCTTCTCTGTATACATACACTTTTAGAGTCTTTTCCATCAATTCATAGCTCCTGATAATTACACAGTTACATGATAATAACAAGGTTAAATGCAAATTTAGCCGTACCAACAAGAACATTGCTTCATATATCATTAGTACTTCATATTTAGTTCAGAAACACCAGGAAAAAAAAGAACTTTTTTATCCTCAGAACCATAAATAGAAAAATCTCTAAATGTCTAAACAAAGTTTAGTTCACATATCATCAGAAAAATGTCATTGAATTGTGAATTGCAGGAATAGAGTTAGTTTCCAGGAGATACTTGTGATTCTGAACAATTTTCAAAACAAAAAAAAAAAAAAACCAAAATAATTAAATGATACCTCTTAAACATGGAAACATTGCGAAAAAGAGGAGCATGAAGGTTTTCAACATCAGTTACAACTGGTGCATTTTCAATCTCTGATCTTGCCTGAAGTAGTTCTTGATCAACAGCTGAAGACCACCTTGGCCTCTAAACACAAGTTATCAACATAAGAACAGAACACAAGAATACGCGACATTCTTGAAATAAATAAAATTGCATTTACTCGTATACCATAGATCGATATAACGCATGGTATTGAAGCAACAACTTCTCCATTTCTGATATTGATGTTGTCTGTGGAACTGTTATAAGAGAATCTTTAGTCTTCTTAAGCACACTTGTGGTAGACGATTGCTTGTCCATTACATTGACATCATCTTGTAATGGCTTGAACCTCTCATCGTTCATGGAATCGGTATTTTCCAAATCATTTGATAACAGTTTTGTTGAAGGACTTGTAGGTGCAATTGCATGAGAAAGGGAATCAATAACTCTAGTGTTGACTTCTCTTGTCAAATTCATCCCTATAGCACTATTATCAGAACTTCTCGGTTGATCGGATTCGTGAGACCCTAAAGAGTTGTTCAATACCCTAGCTGGTTTTGAGATGAAATCAGTACTTGAAATAGTATCATTTTCATTAAGGTAGTGTTCTGAATTTGTATGATTCAAAATGGTGATATTGTTATATATTTGAGGAGAAGATGGTGAATCTGTAGCTTGAATTATACTAGTACTATTTGTAATTGGTATTTTTTTAGTAGAGAATAGAGAGGGTACTAGAATGTTACTATAAGGAAGCTCAAAATATTGGAATGCTAAAATCACTGCAAAGGTAATGCCAATAAGGGATAATAATCTCTTTCTTTCTAGATGAAATGTGGATAAAACTTCTTGACCCATTTTTGGTAGAATTACCAAACAACCATTAGAAATGAACTCTGCATAATTATTGTAGCACAATAAACCAGATCCAGTTAGAACTAATAAATAGGCAAATTATTTATGACATAAAGAAAATGGTACAAATTTATCAGCTGTTTCACTTCTCAAGTAATTGAAATGCAAGTGAGAAAATTATCAATCAAAAGAAAGTAAACTAAACCAAACTCGATTTGCTGCTAAATTGAAGATATATCAATGAAATTCAAAGAAATTAAAAAATTTGGATGTTTAAAAGAGTACTTTGCGGGTTGAAGATAGGAATAGAAAGTGGAAGAAAAAATTAACGTTAGTGAAGTACTACTACCTGGTAGTGATTGCTCTGACGTTGGAGCCTCGAAGTCAAAGGAAGTTTCTTTCAAATTTCATGTGGCGAACCAAACAGAACAGAAGCGGTGTTGTTGTTCGGTCAGACGCCAAACTCACTGTGATTCCGTCTAACAAAGAAAGTAAAAATTTTACTACATTTTTTTCTTTAACAATAAATAAAAGGGAATCAATGTAGTAACTTTAGAAGCTGTCATTCAACTGTAAAAAGCTGATAAAACAATCAATTATATATGACTCATAAATAATAATTGATTATTACACCAAGCTCATAATTGTTCCCATTATTACAATTTCTACCAAGTACAAGTAACACCGACACATAAAATGAGATCTCTGCATTCTCTACCTTTTACTTTTATCTTTCTATATTTTGTTTTATCTGCTGTGATTCTCTCTCCATCTTAAACATGAAGTCTTCTATTTTATCGCAAAATTTGTTTGTATTATTAAAAAAGTTATTTTATTAAACTACTTTTTAAATTATTGATGTATTTTCTACTATATTAATATCAAATATAATAATGTTGTTAGAAATTGTGTACATGAAAATTATTTAAAAGTATTATAAAAAAACAATTAAAATTATATTAAAAATTGAGAATCACTTTTATTTTAAAATAATTTTTTTGCTAAAATGATTTAACAAGGAAGTAGCATTTCATATAAGCAATATTATTTTACTTACAAAAAGTAATGTTTAACATTAATCAAGTTCAATACAAACTCGTAAAAATAAAAAAGAATGAATATGTAAACTAATTTATAATATCTAGATTAATAACATAAAATAACATAATATTTGCAATGAAAAAATCTATAAATATGACAAAATTGAAGTGTCTAAAATATTAATGTCTTTGGAGCTGTAACGTTGATGAGTCAAAGTTATTTATTGAATATGCATTAAATCGAAATTAGTTTGTCAATTTAAACCAACGAACAAACCAAATTAAACAACATCTTATAAAGATGATGAACAAAACAATGTTGCACTAAGACAAAGAAATCACGACCAAAGCAGAAGAACAAAAAAAACTAAAATGTGTAAATTACTCATTTATATAAAGAGAAGAAAAAACAATTTAAAAGAGTAATTTTAAACAAAAAAAATTAGCCTTAAATTGCTCTTATTTAATGAAAAAAATGGGATAAATATTTTTTAATATTTGTGAAATCATATCTATACTTTTATGATATTATCTACATTATACTGATGATGATTATTTTTTTTTATATAAAATGTTCATATTAAAAAGTTATGTCCATATTTAAAACAATTGTATCCAAGTTTTATTTAATATTACTATTGTTAAAAATTTTAGTCCCGTCCAATTTTTTCCAGTTTAAAAACCTTCTAATCCAAAATCTTTATCACACCTAAATATTTACCTACTAATTAAAAAAATACATACTTTAAATTCCATCTATAATTAAACGCATGCATAATTGCTCAATAACGAGATAATTTATACACAATTGAACATTGATGTAAGTATGATATAACGCCATAACTAAACATAATAAATAATTATAAATACAATTAATACATATTCTTAATTTTGACAATTTTCTTCCTGTGTTGTATGGATTCTAAAGCTAGTTAATAAAATTTTATGTCAACAATATAAATTAAAAATTTAATCAATTATCACTTTGAATTTAAACGAGAAACATCGTTAACATTAACTTTTCCTATGTCTCATTTCTCTTAAATTATTCTTTTGTAATTTTTTCACTTTTCCATGCATATGCAAAAAAAAGAAAAGACGTCAAAAAGTACAAACATCAAAAAGTGTGTTTAAACTAAAAAATTAAATTTAAAATGTTGTTTAGAGAAAAATTGAAAAACAACAATTTTTAAATTTTTAAAAAAAGTAGAGTAGCAAAATATTAAATGTATTTGAACTAAATAAAAAAAATATTATATGAAAGAATTTTAGCATGGAGATTAACTATTCAAACTAAATAGTAATTATATAGTAATATTTCTTCATCTCTTTCTGATATTTTTGTATTCGCTATGTTTGATCATCAATGCAAACAAAAGTATCGCGTCTCTATTCGTTATTTGATTTCATGCAATTTTTCTCATTCTTTTTCTATGATGGTAATCATGATTTTTTTTTAGTCGATATTGTACAAAACTTAGAGTCTATTGAAGAGTTTTGCAAAGAAAGACATAAATATTAATGTAACTATAGAATGTTATAAAGTACTTAAAAGTGGTTGAAGTGGAAAATACATAAGAACAATAAATGGTTTTCATGTTATTGGTTGCTTTGTTGGGCTTCGAGATTATTTAAAATTTATTTTGAGTCTTATTCTATTTTAATATTAGCTTTGTTTTGATCTTTGAGATTGTTTGATGTTGATAAATATATTGAGATTTTTTTTATGTTGATGGTGACTTTCTTTTAGCATTTGACTTTTATGATTGTTTTTATTATTTTTGTGAAATGTTAATTAAAATAAATAAAAAATTGCCATGTCAATCCACCAAATGGTGGAATGAAGTAATACTTTTGACAAATTGGTCCACCACCCCCTGACAAATTGATCCGCCTTACCACTCTTCATTAAACATAAAAGGCATAAACATGTGTTAATTTCTAGAAAAGAACCACTTGATTCTTGCATTTTTTTTTATCTCTGCTCCATACTGGTAAAAAATGACTTTTGAAATACTTATATGTATTGTTATAGTATTTTTTTAATTTCTTATTAATCTCAAAATAGATGAGAAATATTCTGACCTATAATCAATTTAATTGTATGAGAAGTTCTACGGTATTATAAAATCAAAACAAAAAAACATCATTTTAAAATAGACCAAAAAAATTTAGTGATGTTAAATCTAAAATATAATTAAACTTATTCATAGTTGACACTTAAATATTGATTGATGATTTAATTTGACAGTATCAAAACTTATTAGTTTTTAAATGTATCTCAAAAATCCACTAATTGTATTATTTTCATTTGAAAAAATAACATCTATAAAAGAGAGGCATCTCTATGCATTTGTTGGTGAAATTCGGTTTTTGGCGTGTATAGAGTTTTCTTCATATTCGAATATTCCTCTAAAAATTAAATATATTGGTTTATCAAAAAAACAATAAACCAATTTGAATATTCATCTTTAAATAACTTATGTTTCTCCTTTATTATTCAATTTATTTATTTATTTATTGATGAATTCAATGAATATACACGGACGATATAGACTAGTTTTATAATATCATCGAATGAAAATATTGTCAAGTAAGTTTTTAATGTAATTTTTTAGTTTACATTGATAGTATTTATTCTTTTATTTATTTGATTATGTATACATTTTAAGATTATTTTACACAATTAAATTGGAGGTCATTTATTTTATTTACAATTGAGACATTTATCTTTTATTTTTCATTTTAGTCTTTTATATCCTAAAACATACACAAAATTATCAAAAAAAAATTCATTTTTTGTTTTAAAAATGTTAATATGTGTATGACATGTTAGCAATTTCATAATTATTTTAATTGTGTTTTTTTTTTCATGTAATTTTTGAAAAAGTATTTATGATTTTTTGGAAAAAGAAATCAAATCCTAATTAGCCACCAAAATTCAGACATCCCCAACCCAATCCGCTCTTCGTTTCCCAATGTTTAAACACTGTTTCAACCAATATGTTTATTTTATTGAGGAATATCCCAATGTGTTTGAAAAACTCTATGTACGCCAAAAACCTAATTTCACCAACAAGTGCATAGAGATGAATCTCTTCTTTTATGTTTAATGATGTGTGGCAAAGCAAATCAATAGTCAAAAAGTAGGTGCTGTTGGTATACTGACTTGTCAATTTTTTTTATTTAACATTTCACAAAAATAATTAAATATAACAATCATTAATCAGAAAAGTCAAATGTTAAAATAAAGTAATCACTACCAACGTAAAAAAAAGTCTCAAAATATATATATATAGCAACATCAAACAATCTCAAACGACAAAATAAAAAAAATTTCAAAATAAATTTCAAATGATCTCATAGGCCAACACAAATTCACGAGTAGCTTAAATAACATATCTTTGTTTTTTTTCTGTGTTTTCTCTATTTTTTAATACGGCACTAGTTAATCACAATCACATGGAGTATATTCTTTTCCAAGTGTATAAGCTCTACCAAAAACTAAAAGAAGAGTCTATACTATGCTCTAGACTCTCTTTAAGATGATTTTTATTTTGCAGTTTCGAATTATTTTAAAACAAAACTGTTTTCGATTTTTAGTTTTCAGATTTAGTGTTGTGGTTTTCGATTTTAAAAAATTGTTATGAACATTATAATTTCTCCTTTGTAGTTATTAATAGGAACAATCCATCCAAAAAATAATAATAACATTAAGTAATAATAACTAAAGTCATAATGATAATATATATGAAGATGGATCAAATTAGTCCATGTAACATTATATTAATGTTATTTATAAATTTTTATTTAAATTTAAAACTGTTCAAAAGGTTATTGAGATATGTAAAAATTAACGTTTTAAATATTTTTTTTATAGATAAAATGGCAAATAAATTCACACATAATTACGAAAATTCGAGTTAAAAAAATGTGTGTCTTAAATACTTTTATTATATGATGTTAATATTAAATAATGCACTTTAATAATGTAACCAATGATTTTAAATTTATGTAAAAATTTATATAAATAGTATATACGACATAATCTTATAATTCAACAGTCAAATTTATAAAATATATATTGTGTAAAATTTTATTAAAGGATGTAACATTAAAGAAGTGTAATTTGATATCTCTTTAATATATTTTATCTAACAATAATAACATAGCTATGTAATGCGGTCTATGCGTTTTCCCTGCTCTATTTTTCATGTTGTGGATAGGAAGTGCTGAAATTTTCTTTGGGGCGACTCTAAGAATGTTAGGAAAGTTCAATCTGGATCCTAGATATCTAAGTTAATTAGATCACTATTTTTTATTCGAGTCAATTAGATCACCATTTTTTACCCTCATATCTTTCGTAAAGTTAACTAGATGGTTGATGTGTTTGCCAAATATAACCCTCACATATTTACTTAGAAGACAATTTTTTATGTAGTTATAGATTTTGTTACTATATTGGCAAATAGGAGTATTGTTGCCAATTTTTAATTTTTTCGTTGTGTTTCTTCTGCTTTTGTTGCTGGAGCGTAACCCTCTTATCCATAAAATTATTTTGTTTCCATAATTACATTTAAAATATAAAACCTAAAAATTGGCCAACACCCGTAAGGAGGCTTAGCTAACAGCAACTCTATATTGCATTTTTAATACGGGAAAGGAAATTATAAACGATTTTTACAAAGTATTTGAACCATAATTTTTTTTAAATGCAATTTGAATAATAAAATTATACTCACATTAAGCCGTTTGGTTCACTCGTCCAACTCGATCCAAAAGTAAAACAAAGAAAGACTAGTTTATTTATAAAATAACAATAGGGCCCTTAATTATTTTACTCTCCTATGCTGTTGAGGTGCTGAGTGGTAAGAAGGTCCAACCTTATAAAATGGAATTGGATGCACAGCATATTATATATTTAGAAACACCAACCTTGCTAATTAAAACCACACCTAGCTATATGATTATGGCCTTTTCATATAATAACACATTTAAAGTAAATAGTTCCATTCAGAAAGGACCGTCCTATGTCTCAGACAATTCTCATCACTTCAACCCACTCTTGTCATATTTTAAGGTAAGGTCTCTCTCTATGGAACACTTTTGATTTTGTTTTACACATTTTTGGTGCAAAAGAAACTAATTAATTACTTACTGAATATGTATGTATGTATGAATGTGATTCACCGAACAGTCAAACATGAGAGGTGTACCACAAGTCTCCTTGCATATTGATGATCTTCCCAAAACTATGAATAATCCTTTGGCTAAATTACTTGATGTTTTTGTCGATTCTTTTTTTGAATTCATCGACAAGCCATTGCTTCCATCTGAGGTAAATTAATGCTCTTCTTGACTCCAATTAAGGCCACAACACACATGGTTTTCCATGGAAAATGAACTTTGATAATTTGAAGTTTGATCTGAAAGTAATTAAAATTTAATCAAATGATTGTTTTCATTCAGATTCGAACTTAGATGTCCGGATTGATTCAACTTTTATTGAAACGCATAAACTAATTGAGTCCAACCATTGGTTACACACACTATCTTGTTTTAAACCTTTAAATTGTGTTCAAGTTCAACTCATTACCTATTGAATGAGCAGAGTAATTTTGCTCCGGTGGAAGAGTTGGGGGAAGCCATTGTTGTGAGTAACATCCAAGGACACATTCCGAGTGATTTTCCTGAGGGTGTCTACATTAGAAATGGTGAGAAATGGAATATTGCTTCTAATTATATATTTATTAATTATATCTATATGTTGCTAATGTGTAGATATAATATTTATAAATAATGTGCAGGACCAAATCCACTTTTTGGAGGATTTAAATCAACAAATTCTATATTTGGTAGGTCAAGTCACATTTGGGTGGAAGGAGAAGGAATGCTTCATGCTTTGTATTTTCAAAAATCATCTAATCATGGAAGCTGGACAGTCATCTACAACAACAAGCACGTTGAAACCGAAACTTACAATCTTGAAAAACAAAGAAACAAACCATTGTTTCTGCCAGCCATAGAAGGCAATTCATTGGCCATTTTGTCTGCCTATTTCTTCAATTGGGTCAGTTTCCTAATTCATTTCATGTTTAGCACATTTAATAAAATATAAGTTTCCTTTGTTGCAAATAATTATTCGTTAAAATTAATGAACAATTGCGCAATTACCAACACTTCAAATTGAGGACGTGTTTGATAACTAACACATGTCGTTGTTAGACACCGTTGCGTAGATAAGTCGCTTGAGCGAAACCAAGTTGCCCAAACGTCAATTGGGCTGTTAAGGACAAAGCCCCCTGAGGCACAATATGTACTCCTAAACTTGAATCATAATAGTAATGTACTGCAACCACTCTGTATTTAAAGACGTTGACACAATTGATCAAACTCCGTCATCAAACCTTGTGTTCTTATTTTGAGTTTCTTTTTTAATTTTCTTTTGAATCAGTTGCTATTCTACAAGCACCAACATATATAGTTTTCTCCTTTTTCAAAAAATTATTACTGATGTTGATGAGTTGATGTTAGTGATTGAAATGGATGCATTAGTTAACATTTAAACTAACAAGTGATTTTGGACACAAATCCTAGCTAGCTAAAGATGGTATTATGAACTCATTTTGTGGACTAATTAACAGCTGAGATCTGGCAAAGTAAACAAATACATTAGCAACACCAATGTCTTTGAACATTCAGGGAAGTTTTACTCAGTTGCTGAAAGTCACATGCCACAAGAGATTGATATTTTTTCCCTAAAAACTTTGAAAAATTGGGACCTCAGTGCAGCTTGGAATCGACCTTTTACTAGTCATCCAAAGGTTTTTGTTTACCTATTATATATTTGCAAATCAACACTTTTAAAATGCACTCTAATATTATTTTTTCACTCTAAAATATTTTTTTATGTATCATCACAGAAAGCTCCAAGTACAGGGGAGCTTGTTACATTAGGTGTGGCACCAACTAAACCTTTTGTTGTTGTTGGAATTATTTCTGGTATGTTCTTGTGCTTTGTAAAAGAAAAAGAAAATTGAACAAAAATAAGTTTGTTTAATATTAATTAATTGAACAAAAACGTTGGCATTTTTTTTACAGCTGATGGAAAGAAGTTGGTTCATAAAGTTGATCTCAAACTAAATAGGTGCAGTCTTTGCCATGACGTAGGTGTTACACAAAGGTAGCAGCATTCTTGACAATTATGCTGTCTTGGATATATTATTAGGCTATGTTTGGATAATCAGCTTAATTAAGTGCATATAGTATTAAACGCTTAATATACAAATGTTTATGTATAAACTAGTTCTACAATAAAAGTTAAAATAAAATCAGATAGTTATTGTATAAATACGAGTTTTTATTAGCCATCTTAAAAAACTTATAAAAATATGATCTGTTTGTGGACGCCGTTTCTGTAAGCACTCCTAAAACGTATCACAAATACTTATGTTAGTACATAAGTTGTAATAAGGCTATCCGGACAGCCCGTAGTCTAAAACTACTTACTTGGGAGTGAAAATTGCATTGTAAAACATGTTTTTATGGGTTTTTTTTTTTTTTTTTTTTTTTTTTTTTTTTTTTCAGGTACAATGTGATAATGGATTTTCCACTAACCATTGATCTAAACAGACTTATAAGAGGAGGACCGTGAGTTCATAAGATCTTAATGCCTTCAATTTAATTTTATATAAAGGTATAGAAAATTTATGTAACACAAAATCTCTTGTTTCCATGTAGGTTAATAAAGTATAACAAGAAAGAATATGCAAGGATTGGAGTAATGCCACGCTATGGTAATGCTAACTCAATCAAATGGTTTGAGGTGGAACCTAATTGCACCTTTCACATTATCAATTCTTTTGAGGAAGGAGATGAGGTAATAAGTTGTTAATATGAAGAAATATATAAGAAGCACTAACACATACGCAAATAGTAGACACAACACTGATACTAACATGTATAAATCGGTAATAATTTAAGAAAATAAAAGTAATTAAATATAATTATATGTGTGAGTATTGTATTGGTTTACCAGATAGGTCTTTAATTCGAAGTGACAACACTGATTCTATATCATTTATTAGTTATAAGAATAAAAGTGCTACACTAATGGTATGTCTAATGTGGATCAACAGGTTGTAGTGAGGGGCTGCAGATCTCTTGACTCTTTAATTCCTGAACCTGACCCGAGTTCGAATGAATTCGAGTTCTTTTCTCGCTGTTACGAATGGCAATTGAATATGCAAACTGGAGAAGTTAAGGAGAAAGATCTTTGTGGTTATGAAATGGTTTATATGGATTTTCCTATGATAAATGAAAACTTTGTAGGTATTAAGCATAGATATGCATACACACAAGTAGTTGATCCCATTGCAAGCTCTACTCAAGGTAACAAAAAAGTATAAGTTTAATCTTTTTATCTAAATAATTGTAAAATGTAGTAGCCTTTCATATTTCCAGCATAAATGTTTTATAACATGGTTTTGCTACTGTGTTATTTAGATGTGCCAAAATATGGAGGTTTAGCAAAATTATTCTTTGAAGAATCATCTACTGACGTCTGTTTGACAATGGTAAAAGAATGTTGTAACTATCTCTCACTAATATAGAAAAGACTTTTCAAATCAATTAAAAAATGATTTTTTTCCCATCAATTCAACAGCTGATTGAGAGTACCTTGATCATAAAAATATGGAGACTATTTACATCAGTTAAACAACTGATGCGAAAAAATATTTTTTACATCTATTAAAAGTACAACCAATGCAAAAAGTCCTCCAGTAAAGCTTTATTTAATGCATTGGAAGACTTTTCACATCTGTTAATAGATGTATTCCAGAAAAGTATTTTTCGAATGGTAATTTATATGACTCAGATAGCAATCAATGTGATAACTTAGATTTTGTGAAGCAGAGAGACAAAGATGAACCTATAAGGATGGAATACCATATGTTTGAGAAGAATACATTTTGCAATGGGGCAGCTTTTGTGCCTAGAGATGGAGGTGTTGAAGAAGATGATGGTTGGATCATTACTTTTGTTCACAATGAAGATACTAACAAATCTGAAGTATGTTTAACTAGTAGCTTGTATTCTTGTAATTATTCTTGCTGAAAATTAGAACACTGGATTATAATAATTAATTTGCTTGTATCCTTTTTGTTCAGGTTCATATAATTGACACACATAATTTTTCTGGTGAGGCAGTTGCCAAAATTGGAATGTCTTGCAGAGTTCCATATGGGTTTCATGGAGCTTTCATGCCAATATCATTCCAGGATCAATAGATTCATTTGTTTATATATATATAATCATAATGGTAGTGTTTGAAAATGGAACAATTGTGTTAGTAGAGTAACTAACTTTGTGATTCATAATATTTTTATTTGCGTGCAAGGTTATCAAAATCAAGTTTTAATGTCTAAATATGCAGGAATTTACATTTTTAAGTGCAAAAAAATGAAATCATAGATTTGAATTTTGATAAATTCGTATTCGAGGTCGAATTGACATAGGTGGATTCACGAATTTAGGTTAGATTTGTATTATTTGACATTTTATTCTAATTTTAAGATTATACTCAATTTTTAAAATCCGACTTAAAAAATTCATTATTTTCCTCTTTAGTTTTCTTCAACACGTAAATCTCATTCGTTTAGAAGCCCAAATTAACTCTATTTTTTTGGATAGTGTTAATTTTTAACAACTTTATGAACTTATATTTTTTGAATTTGATATGGTAATTTATTTAGTTTAATTTGATACAAGTTTATGAATATTTAACTTTATTACAATGA
>JBBPBP010009777.1:67074927-67088125 GCA_037974735.1 Cicer chorassanicum | reverse complement strand
TTTTTTTTTATCCTGTTGTTGATTATCGGTATCTTTTTCCTGATCATTCGTATTATCTTTAATTTTTGTACCATTATTTTTGCTACTACTTCCAATCAAATTCAAGCCTACATCAATTACTTTGAATTCTTTTGTAGCACCAGCTGCAAATTAACAAACACTTTTTTCATTATTATATATAATAATAATAAATAAATAAAAACAAAGCAATTATGTGTCTAGATAATTATTTATGCTTTTACCTCCTCTATATCCAACCAAATTCAAACCACCAATAAGCTCGCCACCATTTCTCAAGGCTACAACTACTTCTTTTGTAGCACCAGCTGCAATTCAACAAACACTTTTTATTATTATCATTATTATTATTATATATAATAAATGATTAGAGCTATTATATGTGCAATTTATTTATTTTTTTACATTGTTTTTCATTTTTAGTTGACTCAATTTCTGCATTGATAGAGATAAGAATTATTGTACAAAAAAAGAACATGAAAATAAAAGACTTAATTTTCATCCTTGCTTAAAAAAGAGTTTAATTATTAGAAATATGAATATAATCTGTAGCTATTTATAGTGATCATGTATGTGACAAAATAAATATAAGAAGAAAAAAAATTAATTAGGTAATATATTGTATAATATAAAAAATATGATATATATATATATATATGGCTAATTGTGGGAATAATAGGTCACCAAAACCTATTAATCTATTGAAGGGTTAACTTGGAGGTGTTTGTCGTCTTAACTAGGTAAATATGTTTTTTAGATACGAATAAAGGTTCATCTTTGTCTCTGAGTAATTCTTAAAGATTTATTTTAGTTCTTCAGAAAAAAAAATACTTTTTAGTATTTAAGAAAAATAAATCGGGTCAAATTAGTCTTTATGTGCTCTATAGTTAAAAAATTGAATTTTTTTTGCTAACTTGTCCTATGATTCATCAAGTTGATTCTCTCACGTATAATTTCTATAAAAAAAAAGGACAATTAGGTCATTAACAATAATTAAAAATAAACAATTAAGTCTAATAATAATTAAATGAACAATTTAATCCCTTCAATAAAAAGTTCACTTAATTATAACATAATTCAAAAAACAACGTGATCATTTTCTTACTGAACTAATTTCTTTTAATTTGTTGACCTGATTTGTACTTGTCAGTTAAATTTGAATAAGAAATTCACATAAAATAGCAAATAACAAGAACAAAAAAAATCACAACATGACAAAGTAAGAACTGAAAATCACGTCAACGACGAACAAAATATCCACAAATTACAAAGGCCAAATAAAAAATTCACATAAAATAGCAACAACAAAGCAAAAATCGCATGAATAGTACATGAAATCGCACCTTGAAAAACGCGAGCAGGAAGAACAATAACACACATTTAGAAACGCGAGGGTGAAGAAGAAAAACATGAGAATGAAGAAGAAAATGCAACTTCAGAAACAAACGAATGGAAGTTACACTTTCAGAGTCGCAAACCACTGCGAAATCAAAAAGGTTTCTATCTTAGACTTATGGTTTCTTTTAATGAAATAACACTAAGGTTTTTTTTTTTCCTAAATTGAACATAAAACTAAATTGTCTCGTTTTATTTTTCTTAAATACCAAAATGCATTTTAATTTTTTCAGAGGTTTAATTGAGTGTATTAAAATTTCTCAGAGACTAATTCAATTTCATTTATTTTCCTTAAATTTTTCAAAATTTCTTAAGAATCAAAATATACGTTTACTCTTTTAGATTCCGACAGCAAGCAAGTGGCTAATATATTTGGTAATTTCTTTAAGGGGTAATCTATGTTTTTGGTCTATGTATGGTCATTTTTTCTATTATACTAATTCGCTATTGTTGGGCACATCTTGTGCTACTTTCTAACTTTTATGAATGCTAATTAAAGTTTGGGTTTATAATTCGCTATTTGGTAATCTGGTTTTAATCCATATAATAATAATAATAAATTTTTAGAATCCGGCCATGTAATATGTAATTTTCTTTATCTCTCATTTAACTTTTGTAATATGTTACATGCTTGATAAGATATTTTTATTAATATTTACTAGACTAATTTTTTATAATATTGTAATCACGACCGTTAAAAAACTATTAAAAAAATATTTGGTGACATTTTAACTAAAACCGTATATATAATAATTTTACAAATGTAACACAACTAACAAATTTTTTTTATAACACAGTTTGTCATCCCAATATTTTAATTTTGCTCCGGGGAAGCCATTGTTGTGAGTAACATCCAAGGACACATTCCGAGTGATTTTCCTGAGGGTGTCTACATTAGAAATGGTGAGAAATGGAATATTGCTTCTAATTATATATTTATTAATTATATCTATATGTTGCTAATGTGTAGATATAATATTTATATATAATGTGCAGGACCAAATCCACTTTTTGGAGGACTCAAATCAACAAATTCTATATTTGGTAGGTCAAGTCACATTTGGGTGGAAGGAGAAGGAATGCTTCATGCTTTGTATTTTCAAAAATCATCTAATCATGGAAGTTGGACAGTCATCTACAACAACAAGCACGTTGAAACTGAAACTTACAATCTTGAAAAACAAAGAAACAAACCAGATATTAGATATGCTCTGTTTGTAGATGCCATTTCCGTAACTACTCCTAAAACGGTATCACAAATATTTATGTCAGTACATAAGTTGTAATAAGACTATCCTGAAGGCCCATAGTCTAAAACTACTTACTTGGGAGTGAAAATTGCATTGTAAAACTTGTATTTATGGATTTTTTTTTGCAGGTACAATGTGATAATGGATTTTCCACTAACCATTGATCTAAACAGAGTTATAAGAGGAGGACCGTGAGTTCATAAGATCTTAATGCCTTCAATTTAATTTTATATAAAGGTATAGAAAATTTATGTAACACAAAATCTCTTGTTTCCATGTAGGTTAATAAAGTATAACAAGAAAGAATATGCAAGGATTGGAGTAATGCCACGCTATGGTAATGCTAACTCAATCAAATGGTTTGAGGTGGAACCTAATTGCACCTTTCACATTATCAATTCTTTTGAGGAAGGAGATGAGGTAATAAGTTGTTAATTTGAAAAAATATATAAGAAGCACTAACACATACGCAAATAGTAGACACAACACAGATACTAACATGTATAAATCGGTAATGATTTAAGATAATAAAAGTGATTAAATGTAATTATATGTGTGAGTATCGTATCGATGTATCAGATACGTCTTTAATTTGAAATAACAACACTACATGATATGTAAGATTCTAAATCATTTATTAGTTATAAGAATAAAAGGACAGCACTAAATTTTTTATAGTATGTCTAATGTGGAATAACAGGTTGTAGTGAGGGGCTGCACATCTCTTGACTCTTTAATTCCTGAACCTAACCCAAGTTCAAATGAATTCGAGTTCTTTTCTCGCTGTTATGAATGGCGATTGAATATGCAAACTGGAGAGGTTAAGGAGAAAGATGTTTGTGGTTATGAAGCGGTTTATATGGATTTTCCTATGATAAATGAAACCTTTGTAGGTATTAAGCATATATATGCATACACACAAGTAGTTGATCCCATTGCAAGCTCTACTCAAGGTAATAAAAGAGTATAAGTTTAATCTTTTTATGTAAAGAATTGTAAAATGTAGTAGCCTTTCATATTTCCAGCATAAATGTTTTATAACATGGTTTTGCTATTGTGTTATTTAGATGTGCCAAATAATGAGGTTTAGCAAAATTATACTTTGAAGAATCATCTACTGACATTTGTTTATCGATGGTAAAAGGATGTTGTAGCTATCTCTCACTAATATAGAAAAGACTTTTCACATCAATTAAAGATGTTTTTTTTTCCCATCAATTCAACAACTAATTGAGACTGCCTCGATTATAAAAATATGGAGACTTTTTACATCAGTTAAACAATTTAAAAAAATATGTTTTACATTGATTAAGTACAAGCAATACAAAAAGTCCTCCAGCAAGGTTGTATTTAATGCATTGGAACTTTTCACATCGGTTACCAAATGTATTGCTGGGAAGTATTTTCCGAATGGTAATTTATATGATTCCTAGATAGCAATTATCAATGTGATAACTTAGATTTTGTGAAGCAGAGAGACAAAGATGAACCTATAAGGATGGAATACCATATGTTTGAGAAGAATACATTTTGCAATGGGTCAACTTTTGTGCCTAGAGATGGAGGTGTTGAAATAGATGATGGTTGGATCATTACTTTTGTTCACAATGAAGATACTAACAAATGTGAAGTATGTTTAATTAGTAGATTGTATTCTTGTAATTACTCTTGCAGAAAATTAGAACACTTAATTATTAACACATTTAATAATTAATTTCCTTGTATCCATTGTTTTCAGGTTCATATAATTGACACACAGAATATTTCAGGTGAGGCAATTGCCAAAATTGGAATGCCTTGCAGAGTTCCATATGGGTTTCATGGAGCTTTCATGCCAATCTCATTCCAGGATCAATAGATTCATTTGTTTATATATCAACATATATATGTGATCATAATGGTAGTGTTTGAATATGGAGCAATTGTGTTAGTAGAGTAACTAAATTTGTGATTCATAATATTTTTATTTGTGTGCAAGGTTATCAAAATCAAGTTTTAATGTCTAAATATGCAGGAATTTACATTTTTAACTGCAAAAAGATAATCAATTCCCTTGTAGATTCGAATATTGGTAAATTCGTATTCGAGGCCGAATTGACATTGGTAGATTCACGAATTTAAGTTAGATTTGTACTATTTGACATTTTACCCTAATTTTAATATTAGGCTTAATTTTTAAAACCCGAGTTAAAAAATCCATTAATTTCCTGTTTAGCTTTCTTCAACATGCAAATCTCATTCTTTTAAAAGCCCAAAGTAACCCTATTTTTTTAGATAGTGTTAATTTTTCACAACTTTGTGAACTTATGTTTTTTGAATTTAGTAGGATAATTTATTTAGTTTGATTTAATACAAGTTTATTAATATTTAACTTTATTACAATGATTTATATATTTTTACTTTATAATTAAGCTAGAGTTTTAAATTATTGACGCATTTATATAAGTATATATATATATATATATATATATATAAACATAAGTATGTTCTGCAACTGCAGCTTTAGTTGATCTTGTGCATCAGAAATTTTCTTCATGTATCATTTGTTTACTGTTGTTATGCACCATTGAATCCAAGACGTTTATGGTATCAGACTTGGGGAATAAGTTATATAAAATTAGTTACAAGTATTTAAAATTCGTAAGTTTAATTAGGAAAATGATAGTTTCTGGGTAGTTAATCCCGTGTTTAAGCCGAGAACATGCGTTTTAGGGCAGTGAATCCTTTGAAAGTTTATTCTAATTAAAAAGAAAATTTTCAAATATCAATAACTTCTTTTGTAGAACTTCAGGTTTATGAAACTAACCTTTTTAAAAACTTACTCAAAACTGACTTCGTAATCAAAACAGAAGAAAGAGATGTTCCTTTATCAAATCCTTTTGAAACTACAGATCTTCTTTCAAAAAAAAAAAACTGCAAAAACACCGTAATAGGAACTATAATTTCATACATATAGGTCTTGTCCAAGTCGTTATCAAACCTTTAACTAGGGAAGGATTAAACACTTCAATCCTATGTGTCTTACGAGATGCAAGGTTCTTAAACTTTCAAGATACAATAATAAGTACAATTGAATCTAGTTTGTGTCAAGTACCAATTTGGTTTGAATGTTATCCAAAATTTTCATTATCCTTGAAAGACCCAAACATCTTAAAATCGCTTATATTACAAATCGAAACTCATAATTACAAAATCTTAACAGGATCTATTCCTGTAACACCCCAACTCTCTTTGACTAAACTGTTATCAATATATCTTTATTATTATTATTATTATTATTATTATTATTATTATTATTATTATTATTGTTGTTGTTGTTGTTGTTGTTGTTGTTGTTATTATTAGAATTAAATAAATGCATTAATTCCTTATAAAATTGCATATAATGATAATCTAGTGATACCATAACCAAATTGGAAATTCGAGTGGTAAATGTTTAAACTTTATTATTATTTTCTTATGCAATTTAGGATCACTTTTATAGTTAGTAGAATAAGTATAATAATAAGAATAATTAGTTTTATAGGATATGGTATAAATAATTTGCATAAGTAGAAATTTGAGTGAGTAGTAACAACTAAAATATTGTTGGGGGATTAATAGAGGGTGCAACCCACTTATGAGTGATGCACCTATCAATCTTCCAATAAACAAATTAAAAGAAAATAGAAACAGAAATAATGAGGGAAAAAAAAGAGGAAAGAAGGGAAAAGAGAAAAAGAAGAAGAGAGCAAACAAAAACAGAGAGACGGACTCCCCAACAAGTGGTATCAGAGTCTGGTTCGGCCTGGTGGGGGAGCAAGAGTGGAAGATCCTAGAGTGGATCAAGTCTAGTGTTGTGGGTAACTCACAATTGAGGGGGAGATTGTTGGAATTCAATTATGAGTGGTTAGTCCCACATTGACTAAGAATGGAGGAAATGTTGGATATATAAGAGAGGAGACCCATATACCCATAGCCTTAAGGTTTTGGGTAAAGATGCGGTGTCAAAGTCTCTTAGGGATCTTTGACGTTTAGCCCATTACCGTTGTCGCGCTCCCCCAGAAAAAACAGAGAGAGCACACTAACTCCATTGCAAAACAGAGAGAACACATTATCTGTTCATGATTTGTATATTTAGGTATTGAGATAATCCTATTTGATTTAGTATCATTGATTGTTAATAATGCATGTTAGGTGTTTCTATTAATTACTATGAAGAGTTGTTGTTTTATTATTGTTGTTGAGTGTTGTGGTTAAGTTTGTGATGTGATGATGATTGTTTAGTATTGGTAATTACTTGGTTTTATGTTGAATTTTGAATGTATTTTACTTAGTTGATTATATGAACTTGAAAATGTAAAGTTTGAAGTGAAAATAGTATAATGTTGTCTTTGAACCCGTATAGGTACACTTTTGGTATTTTGTTCGTGACTTTCTCCATAGATAGTGTTTTGAGCTGATTTCTATCCCATTAGAAAATAGACTTAATTACCTACGAAATAAGCACTGGTTTCACTAATTTTCATGTCGAATTGATAGAGAAAATTGAGTCACAAGATGGAAAATAATATGTTATTCCGTTTTCGTATATGTATACCTTATTTTATTAAACTGTATTAATTGAATCTCTATCATACATAATAAAAATTATATTTATAAACTAGACATGTAATGCTTTTCAAAATGTTATCTTTTATTCAAATCAAACATCGTTTGATATTTCAATTAAGTTACCAAAGTTATAGTGTTTTCTACATTAAAAGATTATAACGTAACTAAGTTAAAATGTGTATAACAAAAGCAATAGGAATTGGTTTTTAGTGAAATCAATTGGAATGGAATGCTTATTCCTATTAATTTGTTGTTATAAATTTTTATAACTTTATATTACATTTACAAATTTTCGTTATTTTATGAAGTAGACTGTTCTGTATTATGAGTTGTCTGTATTAGTCATCTTGAAATATCTATATCTTAAGCTAGGAAACTTGTTTTTGAGTGGAACCAATTGCATTTGAAAGCTTAAATATAACAATCTTTTCTGGAAGTTTGAGATGTTAAGCCCATGTTCCATGGTGTGAATGGAGATTACTCAATGTTATGATTAGATATATACTATATTATTATTATTATTATTATTATTATTATTATTATTATTATTATTATTATTATTATTATAGTTATATATATAGATATATATATATATGGTTCATTCTAGCTAGATGAACTCTGCGTCTATATACGACGGGAGCGAAGGGTAAGCGAGGGTAAGTAGGGTACCACTCACAGACTTAATTATGTCCAATCTTACCAAAAGAGGTTATTCAAGTAGAGGACATTGAGTGAAACCAATGTAGTCTTTATGACTTACTTGTTATGTTGAGGTTAAGTCATTAGATTACTCATGTCTAGTGGCTTAAAGTGTTTAAAAGATTTGAGGCTAAATGTAGAAGAGGTATTTGAATATAGCTTACGAAGAAATAATATTATATTAATTTGAAGTATAGTTTGTCGAGAGGATTTTCAATGCTTAGCACACCGGCATGGCTGGGAAACATCAATAATTATTTTTATTAAATCTATGTTACTGAGTTTTATGCTCACTATGTTGAGGGTGATGTTTTCCAGGTAACAAGTAAACGTTGAAAGTCTGAGGAGTATCTGGATTTGCTCACCACTCCTTCAATGTCATGAGTCGGATCACGTCTTGAGTCTAGATTATAGTCATAGTTTAATTATGTCACTAGAAAGTTATTTTAAAGTTGTAAGTATTTAGATATTTATGAATTAAAAATTTCAGTTTCATCTGCATTGTGGACATTTTTGTTTCATTCATGTTAAAACAAAAATTAAGCGTTACAATTCCTGTAGCTATTATTTATAGAGTTCATTACAAAACAATGTTTTCATCCTTTACCGCTACAAAGAATATCGAAAATAAAAAGGGGGAAACCATATTCTTACAAACTGATTTAACAAAAGCAAACACAGTTATTCCAAAAATCATCATTTGGAAGGATATAGATCTTCCTGAAGAATGGATTCTGGAAGGAGCTGTTAAACCACAGTCCCCTTAATAGTCAAAACCAAACAACAATTTAAGAGAAGTTATACAATATAACGACAGAAGGGTAAAACTAAGTTTTTCTAAAACTTCCAATGTCAGATATTCTGATGCTGGTCCCTCCAGACTCCATTCAGTTATACAGTTACCTGATAAAATAGAAAGCATCACAAAACCACATTTTTTCGTGTTCTAGTATACCAAGTGCCTCTTTTCAAAACGTCGATTATTCCACAAATGTATCTCATCAAATCTATACGGCACCTCTTAATACTAATGAGCAACAACAAAACATTTCTCCACCAACTTCACCATCTTTTTCTGCAATAATTGAAAATGTTTTTAACAAATTAAATGTCTTAGAAAAAGAATTTTAAGTTGATAAAACAATTCTTCATAATGATTTCTATGCTTCCAAAAATACAGAAAAAAGAACACAGTTTTTCAAAACCTTTTTGAAACAAAGAAAAGAAATTCAAAATGAATTTTATGAATATGTTTTACAAAACAAAACCCATATTTTATTTTTTGATTGGTTTGAAATTTATACAGCACAAAACCAAATTTCCTACCCATTCAAACAAAACCAAAATTCTATCAATCCCATAACAACTAGAAGTAAAAATCCAGAATGGGAAATGTCGAATGGTAGAAAAATACAATTTGGACATCCACCTTTAAGACAAATCAAAATAGCACATCTAGATCAAATAGTAGATGTTGCCCTTACAAAATTCCAAATGAAAATTCTGATAAATATATTAAGAATATCATTATACAGAATAATTTTACAAATGCTCATCTTAGCACAATTGCAAAATAATTAACCAAGATAGAAGAAAACCAACAGACTACTGTTGTCTCTCCTGTTGAGACAACTGGGTTGAAACTAAAAAATACAGTCTTTAAACCTTTTCAAATTTTAAAAACAAGTCAAAAACTGTTTAACGATGGCAAATCAGAATTTACCCAAGCCTTAAGACACCAATTAAGTAGAGTAGAACATTCTTCTACCTCTTCACCTTTGGTAGTTAAGGATTCCTTAGTGAAAACAGTCACAACTTTAGATCAAGTCTCTGAAGTTGAACAAGAAAAACAAAATTTGTGCAGACTCCAATGGCAGAACGATCAACCTTTAGCCATGGTTACAACACCAGACCTAGGTATTGAGAACAGACCTAACGTCATATCTCAACCTAAATTCAATGCCAGTACTGTCTATACATGGAACATAGATTGTATGTCTAAATACAACATCCTAAGTCTCCTTCAACAAATGACAATGGCATCAAATGCTTACAAAACCCAAGCCAATACACCTGACAAAGCCATAGCTGAACTCCTAATAGCACGATTCTCAAGACAGCTCAAAGGATGGTGGGATTACCATATCACACCTTCTCAACACTTAGAAATTTTGAATGTAATCCAAACCACAGAGGAAGAAATTTCCATCCTCGACGAGATAGGAAACCCAATACCTGATGCAGTTGCAACTCTTATCCATACAATTAGCTTGCACTTCATAGGTGATCCATTTCACTTAAAAGATAAGAATGCAGAACTTCTTTCAAACCTCAGATGTAAAAAGCTGTCTGATTTTCAATATTACAAAAACACTTTCCTAACTAGCGTTATGCTTAGGGAAGACTCAAACCAACCTTTCATGAAGGAGAAATTTCTTGCAGGACTCCCAACCCTTTTAGGAGAAAAGGTTAGAAAAAAATTAAAGAAGTCTATAGGGTAAACCAAATTCTTTATAACCATTTAACTTATGGGGAATTGGTTAGCTTCACTCAAAAGGAAGGTCCAAAAATTTGTCAAGATTTAAAACTTCAAAAACATCTAAAATGGGAAATGAAAAGAACTAGGCAAGAACTAGGATCTTTTTGCAAACAATTTGAAATACCCACGACAAATGTTTCTAAAGACTGTGGAAGATCTTGTTCAAAAACTTATAAAAAAACCTCACCGAAAGTCTTTCTCAAAACCAGGTAAACATGAATTCTATCAAAAATCCAAACCTCAAAATTCTTACAATCAAAGAAAACCTAATTTTCACAAAAGAAAACCTTTTCATAAGAAGTTCGAACCTCAAACTTCAAAACAAATAACTTGTTATAAGTGTGGCCAAACAGAACACATTTCTAGATATTGCAACAGAAATAAAAAACTTCATGAATTCCAAATTGATGAACAAATAATGCAAAAAAATTGAGGCAATACTTTTAGAAACCTCAGAAGAAGAAATATTGACAGATTTTGAAATAGGTTCATCAAAAAATGATAAACCTTTGCAGTTCGATGAATTAGGAACTTCCGAGTCTCCTAGTGATTCAGAATCTAGTTCAAAATCAGTCAATATTTTTACAAAAGATCAAGAATTAATTATTGATATAATAAAGCAAGTTGAAGATACAAAACTTCAAAAAGAAATAACAGGAAAGCGGTTAAATACTTTTGAGTCAAGACAAAGTCAGCCTTCCACATCTTCATCAAAATTACTTCCAAGAACCATATATGATTTAACAAATATCTTAGGAGCAAAAAGGAATTCCCAGAACCATGTTACTATCCAATCTCTTCAACAAGAGTTAACAGGTATTAAACTTGTAAAACAAGAGTTAAAAACTCTTAAACAAAAACAAGAAATTGATTCAAATTTTCTCCAAAATCTTCTTTCCCAAATTCAAAATCAATCCTCTTCTGACCCGTAATAGGAAGGAGAAGACGGAGAAAATGAAGATTTTTCTCTATCCTTAGAAAACAAAATTGAAAACTTGGAAGAAATCCCAGAAGATTTCTTGTTTGTTTTAAGAACTATAACAACAAGAAAATATTTAATCAAAATCACCTTAGTTTTTTCAGAAGATTTCAAATTTGAAACAATTGAACTTTTTGATATAGGAGCAAACTTAAACTGCTTAAAAAACAACATTGTTCCAAACAGATTCCTGCAAAAATCTAATGAAAAACTTGTTGCAACTAACAACTCCAAAATGATTATAAAAAATAAAACTGAAGCATCCATTAAAAATGGTAACGTTTCAATTAAGACTCATTTTGTTTTATTAGAAAATATAACTCATAGTGCCATTTTAGGAACTCCTTTCATTAACATGATAACTCCCTATTCTGTCAATTATGATAGTATCACCCAGGGTACTATCACCCCTATTGAGAGGTCCTTAACATTCGCGGATAAATTCCCTGACAAAATTCTTAATAAAACACAATTACAAAGGTTTCTAGGAAGTTTGAACTACATTTAGATTTCTGTCCAAACATTAATAGAGTAACAAAACCTCTCCATGATAGCAAACCCATCAGCACAAAAAATTGTTGAAACTAATGCATCAGATATAGGATATGGGGGAATTCTTAAACAAAAAATAAATGACAAAGAATGCATTGTTCAGTTTACATCTGCACACTGGAATGATTGTCAAAAGAACTATTCTACCATTAAAAAAGAAATTCTTTCAATTGTCATGTGCATCACAAAATTTCAAAGTGATTTACTCAATCAAAAATTTTTACTTCGCATTGATTGTAAATCAGCAAAATAAGTTTTACAAAAAGATGTTCAAAACATTGCATCAAAACAAATTTTTGCCAGATGGCAAGCTATCCTTAGTATTTTTGATTTTGACATTGAATTTATTAAAGGAGACCAAAACTCAATTCCAGATTTTCTAACCAGAGAATTTCTCCAAAACAGGACTTGAGTGATGCCCCGAAAATCAAAAAGAATTGGAGTCCAAGAGGACAAGACACCAGAAAATCCAAAACCTATCTCTTCTGCACTACCCATTAAATCTTGGGCCCAAGCAGTTGAAGAAGAAGAGACCCAAAAACAAATCCAAAAATAGCTTGCAAGCCAACAGATTTTGGGACCTCAAAACTTTGAAGCAATCCAAGTTACAAGACATTAATTTGCAAAAAGCCGCAAGGCTCCGGGAGCTCCAAAAAGAGATTGAATGTCTCTCGATGGAACTGCCATTTTCTTAGAAGCTTGAGAGGGGAGAGTCTTCACAGGAGGGATCATCTTATAAAATCATTTCAAAACTTCCTCAAGAGGAATTTTAAAAAATTATTTCAAAACCAAATGAATCGGTAAATACTGGTAGTTGTAGTTTCAAGAAATTAACAAATAAATCAAGTTCACAGAAAGAAAAAAATCAAGTTGTGTCATGTACATATAAATAGTCATGCAGTGCATATGCAAGATAAGTCAAAGAGTGAAGAAATTGAAACAAATAATATTGTGTCTTTTCTACATATGCATATACATTTTAATTTTTTTTTATTAGTATGAGTATATGATATATTACATTTATATATTATATGTTGTTTTTAATTTTTTTTTCTAATAATATTTATTAGTTTAATTTAATCTATTTGTTTTCTATTTCATTTATTTCAAACATAATCGATGATTATTATCCTGTAATGTTACATTTTACTGATATATTATATGTTACATTTT
>JBBPBP010009777.1:67045156-67055364 GCA_037974735.1 Cicer chorassanicum | reverse complement strand
GAAACAAGAAAGAAGAAAGAAGAAGAAGAAGAAGAAGAAGAAGAAGAAACAAGAAAGATGGAAGAAGAAGAAACAAGAAAGAAGAATCAGAAAGAAGAATCAGAAAGAAGAAGAAGAAGAAGAAGAAGAAGAAGAAGAAGAAGAAGAAGAAGAAGAAGAAGAAAGAAGAAAGAAGAAAGAAGAAAGAAGAAAGAAGAAAGAAGAAAGAAGAAGAAGAAAGAAGAAAGAAGAAAGAAGAAGAAGAAACAAGAAAGAAGAAAGAAGAAGAAGAAGAAGAAGAAGAAGAAGAAGAAGAAGAAGAAAAATATAAACCCTTTCTAGGGCAACCTTTAATGTAGTGCAGAATTCTGGTTGAAGGAAGATAATGAGAGTGCATTGGGTTGGAAACATATTGGCTGACCTTGTGAACACTCAAAGTAGAGCAAGCGACCAATCAGTCTTCGATAAAGCTTGTTGTCAGAGAAAGGATTGCCATCATCCTTAGATAACTTTAGATTGGGCATCATGGGGGTAGAAACTGATTTGCAGTTGAGAAGTCCCATATCATCCAAGAGTTTCAAAGCATATTTGCGTTGATTAATAGAAATGCCCTTTGATGATTGAGCAACTTTAAGCCCAAGGAAAAACTTAAGTCCAAGTCTTTGATTCGAAATTGAGAATGGAAAAAAAGACTTGACATATTGTGTTTCTTGTGAATCATTGCCAGTGAGAACGATATCATCTACATAAACCAACAAAAAAGCGAAATGAGCATTATGGGATTTAACAAACAAGAAATAATTAGAAATAGATTGAGTATATCTCAAAGATAAGAGAACATAAATTAGTTTATGATTCCAATTTCAACTAGCTTGTTTTAAACTGTAAATCAAATTGGTCAATTTACAAATTAAATTTGGTTTAGAAGGGTTAAAACCAGGAGGAAATTGCATGTAGACATCCTTATAGAGATCCCCGTGTGTAAAGACATTGTTGACATCTAATTGATATAAATGGCATTGTTTAGTAGCAACAATAGTCAAAACAAGTCTAATTGTAGTTGTTTTAATGATATGAGAAAATGTTTCTAAATAATCGACTCATTCCAATGGAGTATATCCTTTAGAAACAAGTCTAACCTTGTGCCTTTCAGTACTACCATCAGAGTTGAATTTGTTTTTAAAACCCATTTACAACCAATAAGATCTTTACCATAAGGTAAATCAATTAACTCCCAAGTTTTATTAAGTTCAAGAGCCTGAATTTCTTGATCCATAGCAAGCTTCCAAAAATCAAATTTAATTGGTTGTTTATAAAAATGAGGTTCGGGAATAGAAGATAAAACAAGTAAATAAGATTTATAGGCAGCGAAGACATTGTCATAAGATAAAAAATGGTTTAAGGAATAAGGATTACTTGATATAGTATTATTGGAAGATCTAGGGGCAGGAACAATATTACATTCATAATCTTGTAAGTAATTGGGAGCATTTCTTACTCTAGTAGAAGCACGAATAGTAGATTGAGGGGCAAAGGCAGTATCAAAAACAGATTCATTCATAATAGGGGAATATCATTTAAAGTAACAGCAGGAATATTAAAATGCATATCAAAATTAGGAGAATAATAAGAATGCTCATGATGAGGAAATTGTGTAGGACAAGAGAAAGGATCAACGCCTTCAATATCACAAGATAAGTTAGAAGTGTTATAATTGATAGGCAAAGGAAGTTGAGAACTATGAGTATGTTACTGAGTAGAATGTTGTTCATGAAAAGGAAAAATGTTTTCATAAAACACCACATGTCTTGAAATAAAAATATTTTTAGTATGCAAGTCAAATAAAATATAGCCCTTTACTTCATCTCTATGTCCTAGTACAATGCCTTCTGTAGCACGAGGTTGAAATTTTGTTCTATTAGCATAAATAGTTGACGCAAAACACAGAGAACTAAAAACTCTTAAATGAGATAGAATAAGTTCTTTATTATACAATAAAAAAATGAGGAGATACGTTATGTAATTTGATAGAGGGGAGTAAATTTAAAAAGTGAACAACTTGAGTAAATGAATAACACTAAAAAGAAAGAGGTAAATGAGATTGAAATAAATGACTCCTAGCAATATTTAAAATATGTTGATGTTTTCTCTCAGCCACTCAATTTTGCTGAGGTGTCTCAACACAAGAATTATGATGAATAATGCCTTTACTATTGAAAAAGGAAACCATGGAAAATTCAGGACTGTTATCCAAACGAATAATTTTGACTATTTTTATTAAATTGAGTTTCAACATAATGAATGAAATTAATAAGATGATTTCTGGTTTCATGCTTACCATTCATCAATCTAATCCACGTGAATCTATATTTATCATCCACAATTGTTAAAAAATATTTATGACCATGTAAAGAAGCAGTAGAAGTAGGACCCCATATATCAACATCCACAATAATAAAGATAGAAGAAGAAACATATGCACTATTAGAACAAATGCAATTTCTTTTGTTTTGAATAATGATAGACATCACAATGTTTCATATCGATATGAGATAAAAAAAGAATGTTGTTGGTATAACAAGTAGAAGAAGGATTGGCCGAGCCTATATGCCAAACATGGTCTAAAGGAAAAACTGTGGAAATAGTATCTACAACATTGATATAAGGAATATGGTTTGCTACAACATTAGATGTAGATATAGGGTGAACAAATTCATAAAGTCCATTCCTAACAACCCTTGAATTTGGTCCTTGGTGAAAAGGGAAAGAGATTCAGTAGAATCACGAGGAAAAGATTCAACATTATGAACGGTTTTCTTAGTTTGATACCAAGGGGAAAATCATGGAGAAAGAAACATTTGTCAACAATATGATTGGTTTTCTTGCAATTAGTGCACAATCTAGGGTTTTGAGGTTTTTTAGAATTTGGTTTAAAGGTTGATTTAGGTTTACCATTGGAAATTTTATTAAAAGAATTTTGTGAATCAATAGCTAAAACAGTTGATTCGGGCAAAAGACCAATTTGTAATTGGCGTTCTTGTTGAAGAATCATCGAGTAAACTTTAGTAAGGGAGGGAGAGGATCAAGAAGAAGAATTTGGGAACGAAAACTTGATTAATTATCATTAAGACGTTGTAAAAAATAAAGAATCAAGTCATGATCACCATATTGAGTTACCGTATTGAACGTGTTGCAGCAGCCATTAGAGGAAGAAGTGTAAGAAGGAATGGGTCTAAAATTGAAGAGTTCATCAGAGATATTCTTGAGAGTTGTAAAATAAGTCATGACCTTGGAATCCCCTTGTTTAATGGTGGACAAATCTGAAGTTATTTGAGAAATTCTAACGAAATCACCTTGAGAAAATCGGTTCTTGAGTTTTTGCTAAACAGCGGATGCGTCGTCAATCCAAAGAATGTTACTAACAATATCGAGGGAAATGGAGTGATAGAGCCAAGAAAGAACCATCAATAAAGCCATATTTGTTTTTCATTTGAAGAGAAAAATACATCGCGCGAGTCCATGCATGATAGTTTGATGCATCCAAAATGGGAGACACCAAGACAAGAGACGAATTGTCATTGGGATGAATGTAAAAGGGATTGTTGGGATCTCGATTTGGATGAGGAGGATCGGAAGGAGGCGGAGGTGGTGGCGGCGGTGGAGGAATGTCGGTCATGGAAAAAAGAAACAGGGAAGAACAAAGAAGGAAAGAAGATAAAGATATGGCTAAAATTGATATTTGACAACTGATACCATGTAACTTACTGAAATTTTTTCATGATTTATTAATTGATAAAATAGCCAAAGACTAAGTATTTATACCAGCAAATCAAACTTACTCGTATATGGACTTATGAGTTTACAGACTAACTAATACAAAGTAACTAAAGCCCGAGAATTGAAACTAACTAATGACAATAGAACTAACTAATAACAATATCAAGGCTAAACATCACTCGTGGTCCCTTAACTTAATTTCGGTTAATGATTTATTTTTTTATCTTCTTTTTTCCCGATTTGGTTCTTTATGTTTTTAAATAATTTCAACGTTACCCTTTAAGTGGGGTTCCATCAAAACTAAGAAACATTTTTAAGCTTTTCAATTAGGAAGACTTGCAGATTTATTCCAGAAATGTACAGGGGAAACCAACTTCAGAAATTCTAAGGATTAATTGATAGAAGCAGTCACTGCGCGCGTGAGAGAGTGTAAACAAAAGCTACAAGGCTTGGACTGCTTATTAATTGCAAATGAACATTGTTCTTCCACAGCAAAAAACCAATACGACATTATTAACAATGACATTTGAAATCCCTCATTAACATCACAATTATGAATCTTAATTAGCATAAATCACACACAAAAGACAATACCCACAAATCAGAATACTAATGAATCATTTCTACATGAATTAACACAGAGACAAAATAGAATGGATGGTACTTGAAATACTAATTAGGCATCCATAATAATAAGTTTAAAAAAAAGGTAGAAAGGGTATATACCAGCAGGGCTATTAAAGTGGCTGCAACTGGTGGGAAAACAAGTCTTAAGCTATCCATAGGGTGCTTATGGTGACAGCCATGGAAAAAACGAGGGCCTTCCTTGCTTATAATAGGTTGGTGAACCCACTCTTCATAAGCTTCACCAAGATGCTCAACCTGTGAATCAAATATTAACATAGTATTGTAAAATGTAAATTAAATTGTAATGCAGTGATAATAGAAGGCATGTAAGTTTTGAGGAGAATAAATTGTAATGTGAGGTTTAATTTATTACCTGGAAAACAAGGGACTTATTCAAATCAACAACATATTTCTTTGCAACCACCATCTTGCAACTGAAAAAGAAAAAAAGAAAAAAGAAACAGATCTGGAAATTGCAATGAAGGTGAATCTAACCTAGGAGATCCAGAAGAGGATGAGAAATCTTAAGTCTCCCTCTTTGGCGTTAAGGGTTAGAGAGAGAGAGAGTCTTAAGTCTCCCAAGTTCGTTCTGAATTGTAATGTGGGTTTGTGAATGATGTGATGTGAAAGAGAAATTAAAAAATGAGAAATGATGGAAGCTTATTAGGGTTCGTCCGATTTGGGATAAAAATAGAGAGAAGGGTGAGAACGAAGATGAAGGAGAAAGAGAATGGAGGCTGAGAGACGAGAGTGAGGGTGAGAGAAACGGTGATGCCGCGGCGAGAGGGTGAGATTGACGGCGAAGACGGGTTCGAGGGCGAGGGTTAGGGAAAAAGTAATGAAGTTACGATGGATACGAAGTGTGGGTGACGGGTTATTGGAAAAAAAAAATATTAAAAAGTTTAATTTTACAAATCGAACAATGTAGCGTCGGCCGATCCGACGCTAATATGATGACAAAAATAAAAAATAAACTAGCGTCGCCTATATTTTATTTAGCGTCGGACCTGCCGACGCTAATTATTAATAAAAATATTTAACATGTTATCGTCCGCTTGGCCGACGCTAACTAGCGTCGGAGTCGGGGGCCGACGCTAAATGTGGCAGCTAAAATGAGTTTTTCTAGTAGTGGTTACCCTTTAAGTGGGGTTCCATTAAGAAAAAGTTAAGAAAATTCCTCCTTTGAATCATTGCATATGTTCATCAAACCTCTAGGAATGATTGCCACTAATCTGAAGTGATGTCTATGAAGTATAAATACCTCATAGCTTCAGTATTAACGAATTAATCCTACTACCAAACTTAGAACAAATTTTGAACATTTATTTTGAAATATTTCCAAAACATAAAGGGTAACTTTTTCTGAAAACGAATGAGATATTTTTTAACTTTTTCTTAATGGAATCACACTTAAATGGTAACGCTGAAATTATTTAAAAATATAAAGGACCAAATCGGAAAGAAAAAAAAAAAACTAAATCGTTAAATAAAATTAAGTTAAGGTACCACGGGTGGTATTTAACTTAATATCAAACAATAAAGAAATCCTATAAAATATAAAATTAAGTAATTTCACATTAACTTATTTATATGTCAACATATATATGTGCCTTAAAATCTGTGATCATATTGGTAGGGTTTGAAAATGGAGCAATTATGTTAGCAGACGAACTAAATAAACTTTATTCATCGTTGTTCATATATTTTAGGATTCGTGGTTTTTTTCTTTGTATGTTTATTTAGAGTCATGAATGGTTTTTTTTTTTTTATAATACTCATGTGCTTATGTATCTTTTTTGGCTTTTTCTGGTAGTCAAATATTTATCGGGAAAAAATACATAAAGAAATGAAGCAATACAATAAACACACAAGATTATAATGTAGAAATTTTAAATTAAAGAAAAAATTATTAATAGTTGTTTAATGACAAACAAATAGATAAGAACCCGACCTCGAACCCAAACAAATAGAAATTTTAAATAGTTTTCAATTATTTAAATTTAATTATATTTTTTAAATAAAAAAATTGTTTATAATCTGTAAATTTAATCTAACCCACTCATAATTATAATTATGTTAGTTTGGTTCGAGTTTGGTATAAAAATTACGAATTAAGAAATCAATCCAACTTAAATAAAATTGATCGATTCAAATCAATATGAGTTTGATCAAAAACAATCCAACTCGACTCATATATATCCCTATTTGTAACAAAGAATTACAATCAATATATATAACAAGGATCTCTCTTAATTCGTTTATCATATTCGACAATGTAAGGCTTATTCTAAGATGTTACAAGATTGCTTTTCTTCTCTTTGTTGTCATTGATGGTAGGTAAATCATGACATTCCACTAGTAGAAAATTAAGTTTTTAATATGGTGATTTAAGTCGTTTACGTGCTACCAGACTTAACAAGTGAGGCGGAGATATCTTTAGCTCAGTTGCCTACCAAACGAGTTAACAAAATAAGGCGGTGTCAATTTTGTAAATAGATGAAACGCGTTTAATTCGATTATATTACCAATTGGTAGGCCAATAGTTAGGTTTTGGACGTTGATTTACTATCCAAGCTAGAGTCTTTATGTGAATTAATGATGGTAACTTATTAGACTTGGCTCTTAGAGTTTACTATCTTTTAAGTGGATTTGTTTTTTAGGAATCTTTTACCATAAGAAAATAACCTTGCAAAAGGTCCAAAGGAGTGCTTAACAAAGGAATTAAAAAATGGACTAATATACTCTTTAGCATTATTTATACGACATTACATGGTGAAATGCTCAATAAAATATCAAGTGCATTAGATTAGATACCAATAAATGACAACAAAGAGAATCGCATTGCCTCTTCCAAAAGTTTAAAACTATTTTCCTTCATTTCACAAAACTGCTCTACTACCAAAATAAATTATTCTCTTCCATCGTCCTTTTGCCGTCATAAAAATAATTCTCAACCGTTCTTCTACCGCTGTGAGAAGATTTCTCCTTTGTCTCACTCTCAATTCTTTTGTGTTTGCGTAGTTGTCGTCTTGGTGTTGTCGACTACGCACTGCCATCGTTGTGCTGTCGTTTTCAAATTTGTTTTTAATTCTTAATGAACTAATGACAGAGATAGACGATGTAGAACGGAGAAGAGAGACACAACGGAGAAACGATGTGATGGGTGGAGAGAAGAAATTTAATTATTTTTTGTATATGTTTGATAAATAAATATTAATTATTTAAAATAGAAAAAAATATAAAATTTTAAAATTTAGTAGTGTTAAATATAAAATATGGTCAAACTTATTTATAGATGATATATTATTAGATTATTGGTGATTTAATATGATAATATAATGTATGTCATTAACTTATTATAATGGTCCAAGTTGGTCCTTGGCCATACGCAACTTAGGGACCCAACAATATATTTTGAGTATTGAAAATAGATGAAATTGACCAAAACAATATAATTCGATAGTAAATTTGGACTTTGGAGTGATTGAAATAGATGAAATGGATGGAATAAAACAATTAAGTTTTATTACCTCTTTTGATTGTTTAATCAACGCTCAAGACATTTGTTACCATTCTTCTTTTAATTATTTAAAATAAGATAAAATGAAATAGTTACCCCGGTTTCCAATTTAATAAGATAAGATGGAACCATGCTATATTTCTGTTTTATAGTTTCCTTTGTTTCCAATTTAATAGGATAAGATGGAACCATGCTATATTTCTGTTTTACGATAAAAATATCTTAACATAGATCATGAGGTGATTTTAAAAATAAAATAATGTTAACAACACATTTTTAATATACGTTTTTTAACATTTTCTTTTATTGATTACAATTCATATAAATCTTACTAATTATATAGAACTCACATGATATGGTAAAATCTATGTAAAATTTAATCAATTATAAATAACACCCTTCGTATAGATGTTCAGATACATTTTTAAAAATAAAATTGCACTTCATAGAAAAATGATATCATGTGTCGTTATGACACTTGTTAATGTACACACAAAAATTTGTATTGAAAATTGTATATTTATCTTTTTCGAAAATTATGTATTTTATTTTTTTAATATATAAGTATTATTTATAGGATTCTTAACATGTGCTCTTAAAACACATGACACGTGTTTACATAATTCAAAGATAAATTTTTCAAAAAAGAAATTAAATTTAAATTCTAATTAAATAATTATTGATTAGACTTTTTTATTTAAATGTCGAAGTGTAATTAAGACTAATAAAAATACATTTTAAAAAAATAGATGCTTGCTTATTTGTATGCGTTTGTTTTCATTGAGTCGGAGTCCTTATGAATAAAAAATAGTGTGAATGACATGTGGATAATACGCCTGTGTTTATCAAAAGCCAAGTCAACATTTGCTTCTTGCTTGCAATTACAATATCCATCAGCTGGCTGAATAATCTAAATAAACTTTAAGGACTCCAATCCTTTAGAGATCTAGTCTCAAGTATGTTAGTTTTAGATTTTACCCTTAAGAGAGTCTCAAGTGTGTTTGTTTTAGATTTTGAGAGGTTTGAAACATTAAAAGCATTTGTATTGAAATAAAAACTAAGAGAGTTGATTACTCAAGCAAATGAAAGTTTTAATACGATAAAATCTCCAACCTTGCTTATATCAAGAATCTTTTCAATTCTTTCAAAATCAAAATTCGCCCTTTTCCTTTTGCTGCCACCGTCTTTCATTTTAAGATTCGTAAGATATATTTAGTATTATAGAAAAAAATGTAAAATTGAACGAGTTAGATAATATATATATATATATATATATATATATATATATATATATATATAAATTGTGAAAGAAAAAAATTGGTTAAACAAAAGTAATAAAATTAAACTTGAAAAATAATGTCACTTTATTAAGAGTGGACTAGGGTTGGGTTGCGCCGGTTTTGACATATCCGATCAATCGATTATCTTTGAATTGGGTTAAGTTCTAAACCCGTATTTTTTCATTTAATCCGAACCTACCGATCAATAACAGGTTGGGTTGTGTTGACGGATTATACATAAATAATAACCTGGTTTTTATTTGGATTTTTTTCATGAATATCCTACTTTTTTTTTAAATTCTCCAAATTGCCCCACTGCGAAAATTATAGACAAAAAATGTCCTATTTTTTAGCCTCAGTTGCTATCGCAACCTGGAGATGCGACTTGCTGAAGGCTTTTTTTTTTTCTAATAGGAGATCGCATCCTGCGACCATGTACTAAGCCTTTTTTTAGATAAATAACACTTTTAAAAGTTAGTTTTCGACACCAATCCAACTTTTATAGAGAGTTGAGTGGACGATCACTCTAAATACTATATTATATTTTTTTATTAAGCCTAATCTATCTTTACAAAATTATAAAATCAATTTTAAGAAAAAATTATTTAACCAATTTGTAGTATATGTAAGGTAAGCATTAATTGGTAGTATATGTCTCTGTATGGCACAAACTTTTTTTTTATAATACATATTTTATTATTTTGTGATCAATTTAGTTTTTGCTTTACACATTTTTCCTTTGTATCCGTCATTTTTCAGGGTTCAAATATGTCCCCTTCGCTCTACAAATTCGCTGAAATTTTATCATCAATTTTTTCCCCTTATTTATATGTTCCCTCAAACTTTCTGGGGATTGTCGAATTTTTACTCTGGATTTATTGATGAATATGATATGAAGATGATGTTAACATGATGAAGATGTATTCTTTTTTTAAAAAACAAATTAAAAAAAATTAAATTATTAAAAAATCTAAAAATATATTGACATGACTTGTCACTTCAGCATTTTTTAATAAAAAGATAAA
>JBBPBP010009777.1:67017579-67045014 GCA_037974735.1 Cicer chorassanicum | reverse complement strand
ATATATGAAGGAAAAAAAATGATAAATGACCTAAATATTACAATTAAATAAGATAAAATATTAAAAAATATAACTTTTTTTTAAATGTCAGTATAAAATATTGGATTATTATTAGACATTACTACATTAGAGTAAAAGTAGTTTAAACTAAATGTGAATAAAAGAGATTCAACAAGTGTTTAACTAGGACAGTTTTTGATAGAAACCAACTATGCAAAACCCATATCCACAATAATGCTAAATAGTAAATGATAATATAATATGTCAACCATGAAAAATGTGTTTTAGCAAGAGATATAGCTCTCAGCTGATGCAAACTTTTGTCTTCTTTAGAATACAAGATATTATTAATTAATTGTCCAAGACAAGCACTACACCAATTTCACCAAAACCAAACAAACATGTAAAGCTATCATATCATCAGTGTAGGGACTATTAACATTAAATTACAAAATCAAAAAACAAAGTTTGAACCTTTTCAAATTGTCTTCATTCATCATGCCAAATTGCCAAGTACATAAATTTCTGATTAATTTCCACTCACATATGCATGAATAGTGAAAAATCCAAAGAGAAAAAGAACCCTTGATCTTATATACACACTACTCCACAGTAACATGTGTAATAATAACACTTTCTACCCTTATAAGAACCATATTTTTCTAATGCTAATTATGATTCTTTCACTACTCTTCAATATTCAAGGCCAAGAAAACAGAGAAAATCAGAACATGGCTGAATTACCACCACAAGGTGCGACTCCAAGTAAAGGTGTTGTAATAATTGTTCTTTCCATAATGTTTGTAATAACATTCATTTTACTTCTTTATGTTAAATTCTGTCGTGTTACTCAACTTCATCTTTCAAATCAAAACCCAAGTAATCAACAAAACAATCGATCAAGATCTATAGTTTCTGGTGTTGAACAACAAGTCATTGAAACACTTCCTTTCTTCAAATTTTCTTCCTTAAAAGGATCAAAACAAGGCTTAGAATGTACCGTTTGTTTGTCGAGATTCGAAGACGAAGAGATTCTTAGATTGTTGCCTAAATGCAAGCATGCTTTTCACATGAATTGCATTGACAAGTGGCTTGAAAGTCACTCTACTTGTCCTCTTTGTAGGTATAAAGTTGAAGAAATGGATATAAAAAATTTCACTTTTTCATTCAGCTCAAGATTTCTTAGAGTCCCTTCAAATTTAAGTGAAGACCCAAATCTTGAAATCTTTATTCAAAGGGAACCGTCACAAAGAAAGAGCAAGGGATTTGAAGAACAAGAAGAATTTCTTCTTGATGATCAAGGAGGTGCGGGAAGCAGTAATGGGGGTGTAACAACAAAGTTTAAACAAAAACAACCTTTGCATATGATTAATCATAAAATATTAATCTCTGATGTCGTTGTTGCAAGGAGTAGGTGGAGTGATCTTAATTCTTCAGATTTGTTATCATTGAATTGTGAGATGCTTCATGATGTGTCAAGCATGAGATTCTCTCCTAATAATGAGGAAGAAAATTCAATAATATTTAGTGGTGAAAAGAGGTGTATGTCTGAGATTGCAAATGTTCCAAGGTTTGTGGAAATAAGTAGAAGGAATAGAATGAGAGAATGTGGTGGTGACAATGGAAGTGGTGAGAGGTTGTGGAGGATTTGGTTGCCAATTGCACGTAGAACAGTTCAATGGTTTGCAAGACAAGAAACAAACTCGGTTCAATTATTACAACATAAACATTTAGCTTCAAACGTTTGATTAATGTATGTAGTGGTATAGATATTTTGTATCATTCATTTTGTTATTTTAACTAAGTTATTGATTAGGAACACTTTATTTGGAATCATTATCTCATTATGGTCACAAGCTGATGTAACAGTTTGTAACAAAATTATAATAAACGACTTCCCATATATTATAACTCACTGTTTAGTCTAAGTTTAATTTTATTTTTCTTGTTCTTGTTGTGTTCTTGAATAATTAGTATTTAATGCAATTTAAATTATTTTTTTAGTTTATTATATCTCTACATTCTATTGGGCTTTTTGACATAGTTCCTTCATTTATTTCTCATTAAAAAAAATTGCGGGCTTTAGCCCTCCCACTTTTCATAAAAAAATGTTATTGATTGAGATTTTATCCTACAAATTATCTTATTGAAAATCCCAAGAAAAACAATTGAAGAGGCAATTAATTGGTGCTCCACCGCATCAATTGCACACATAGGTTATTGTTGGACGCTATAAACCCAATTGCAACTAAACCACCAAACTCTGATATTGATTTACCAATTTTGAAGTGATAAATTAATTTCAACTTGAACTCAAAAGAGCTAATATAGTACTATTGTGAAGTTACATATATTGCACAACAATTAAATATCCAAAATTTAATACTCAACATTAAAACTATACCAGCCATATTAATAGAATTTGAAAATGTCTCTCGAAGCTGGCCCACTTGTTAAATGTTTCTAATCATATATTCCTTCCGATTTTAAATTTAACAAATAAATTAATCAATTTTATTGATTCAATTTTCTTTTATAGATATATAATGCACAAACTTGACAAGAGACACATTTGATTGAACAGATAAGAAACATTTATACTTTCATGAATACACCACCAATCAACCAAACCCTTCAAATGTTTTTTAAATACCACCATTTCAATCTATACTCCTCATCATACATACCATGGATTTCTATAGCAATAGAACTCTCTTTACCTTAATGAACAAAGAAAAAACAGAACAACCAGATTCCCCCAACATCCACCTTCATCTCCAAATCCAAACCCACAATAAAGACACAAATGAACAAGATGTTCTTCAATTTAGTCCTTCTTTTCCACAATCACCATGGACACTTTCTCCTCTTCATTCTCCTTCCCCTTCATTGCTCTACCATTGCATAGCTTCCCTCCACCGTCACCACGGAAACATCTTTTCAATCGCAATTTCCAAAGGTTTCGTTTTCACAGGTATTACAATTCTTGAAGAGAGAAAAATATAGAAAAATAACATATAGAAATTAGATTGCTAATGAGAATAGAAATTACAATAAGACTTAATATAACTAATGAGTTCAACTAAGTATTAGTAACTCATATGAGGTGTAACTAACTTGTTTATCCAAATAACAGGCTCCAACAGTTCAAGAATCCGTGTTTGGAAACAACCCGATTGCATCGACAAAGGGTATCTAAAATCATCCTCCGGCGATGTTCGATCCATTTTAGCTTACAACAACATGATTTTCACCACACACAAGGATCAAAAAGTCAGAATATGGAACTTCAACTTTTCAGAAACCTTCAAATCAAAAAAAGTAGCTACACTTCCAAAAAGAAGGAAAATAAACACTGTTCTAAACTTCAACAGAGCAAAAAACATCACAAAAAAACAGAGTGACTCTGTTTCTTGCATGGCTTATTACCATTCAGAAGGAATCTTATACACTGGCTCACATGATAAAACAGTCAAAGCTTGGAGAATCTCTGATAAAAAATGGGTTGAATTTGACTCATTTCTAGCACATGAAGATCGTGTAAACGATATCTTAGTGAACCAAGACGATGGTTGTGTTTTCACTTGTTCTTGTGATGGATCAGTGAAAATATGGAGAAGGGTATACACAGAAAAGTCACACACATTAACAATGACACTAAAGTTTCAACCTTCACCTGTGAATGCACTTGCATTGAGTTCATGTTTGAACCATTGTTTTCTGTATTCAGGTTGTTCAGAT
Organism: Cicer chorassanicum; assembly: GCA_037974735.1. Lineage (NCBI taxonomy): Eukaryota > Viridiplantae > Streptophyta > Magnoliopsida > Fabales > Fabaceae > Cicer > Cicer chorassanicum. The sequence continues at coordinate 67,041,273 of JBBPBP010009777.1, read as the reverse complement.
GGAATGATAAATTTTTGGGAGAAGGAAAGGTTGTGTTATAGGTTCAACCATGGAGGATTTTTGAAGGGTCATCGTTTTGCGGTTCTTTGTGTTGTAACGGTTGGGAACATGGTGTTTAGTGGTTCAGAGGATACAACAATAAGAGTGTGGAGAAGAGAAAAAGGAAGTTGTTATCATGAGTGTTTGATGGTTTTGGAGGGACATAGAGGACCTGTGAGGTGTTTGAGTGCTTGTCTTGAGATGGAAAAAGTTGTTGTGGGGTTTTTGGTTTATAGTGGTAGTTTGGATCAAACGTTTAAGGTTTGGAGGATTAAGGTTTTTTCGGAGGATGAAAATATTGATGGTGATGGTAATGGTAATGGTAATGGTAATGGTAATGGTAATGGTAATGGTGATGGGAGAGTGAAGATTAGAGAGTTTGATATGAGTCCTGTTTTGTCACCTTCTTGGGTAGAGAAGAAAATTCAGGGTAGTCCTTTTCAGTAGTAAGTACTATATATGTAATGTCACATTGTTGTTCTTTTCTACTTGGATAATAACTAGATTGTCCTTTCTTTTTGTAATATGTTTTTGTTCTGTTCTTATGTATCACTTAACACAGGATAATCACCATGATTTAATTTTGTATGCTAACCATGGCAATGATGGCATTTTCCCTTTTTTTCTTATTTGTATGATAGATGAGGGTACTCATTTACTCATTACATTAAGAATTTTATTAAAGATTCTCCATGAATTAGGTCTCTCTCTTGACCAGATATTTCTTTCACGAATCCACCTATCATAATGCAACCCACTTTTATCACTTTATTTTTAACAACACTTTCTCTTTTATTTATACAAAAATCATATCAATCTCGTTTATGTAAAATCTGTTTGATTTTGTGGAAACCTATTTCTGAAATAATGAAACTCATTTAAATTTTAACAAATAAATATATTAAAAAATTATTATAGAATGTGTTTTTTTAGAGTGACGTTATTTAGTATGAAGCAAATTTTTAAAGAAACACAAAAATAACTTTTTATTTTATCAAATATCAGTCAAAAAATCATTCTCTTAATAAAAAAACATACGTGTGTGGATGAAAAAATAAAGACAGAATGTGTTTTTTTATTAGCACACTAATTTACTAAAAAAAGGTAATCTATACTGTCTAAAGTCAATAAGAGAGAATGTGTTTTTTGTTCGCACAATGGTCACAATTTTGAAATCCTACTCCACAACTCTAATTATCAAACCCTAATTTCCGGCCAAAATATTTTACACCTAAAATAATTAACCTCGTTAATTTTAAACTTCTTTGTATTGAGATGAACTTTTTCCTCGTGTCTAGATTTCTGAAAAATCACATTATTTTAAAGCTGTATATTCAAACAAGATAAAATTTACGTTTTTCAAAATATACTCATTAAAGGGATGATGAAAATTATATAGTCTGTCTTTATAGTCTTTTTTATCTTAGACTTAAGTATATTTTATGATCAAAATATAAAAGCATGTCGGTATGCAAAAACAAAAAATATTATGATATAAAATTTAATTATTAATTTTTTTATAAAAAAATTGCTAAAATTAAAGGTATATTACTACCATAATCAACCATGGAAAATTTTCTAAACAAAAAGTAATGATTAAAATGTGATATCAGTTCGAAACATATTTAAAAAGTTTATTTGGATATGCTAGTTACAATTACTAAAGAAAAGATATGGTAGCTATAAAAATACAATAAATGTATATTATTTATAACAAAAACGGTCTCTTAAGTACAAAAATGTTATTTTAGTCATTATTATTTTTATTATTGAGACTATTTAATATTACAGAAATCAAGTTCGATTTGTTAGTAAGAATCTTATTTTTTACGTTGTCGTCAACGAAATTATTGTGAAATGTCTCTTTATTTAGAAATCAAACTTGTAGCGCAGTCTATAATTCTATATAGGAATTTCAAATTCTTAAGTCTTTTTAAATTAGAAATCATCTTCCTAAAGCTCATAACATCAAGGAAGTGATATATCATTCTCACAAAGATTATTGGATTAAATGTAAAATTAATGGAGCTGCTTTCTAGTTATCCTAATCATGCTACTTGTGAAAGTATATTTAAGGATAACTATGTTGCTACCCTGAATTGTTTTGTTATGAACTTGAGGAGGTGACATTCTCTATAGATTGAATCTTTCTCAATTGGCAAATCTAGTTTTCATGAATCATACATAGTCTTGTTCTTTGTTCTATTATAAACAGATGTTTTAAGTGCCTTAGATGATTAATAAAGTGATATATATTATCTTTCATATTTAGAGAGAAGATAATCAATATGATTGTTAATTTGGAGTTTTACATTGATTATAGTCATTGATAGAATACTTTACATTTTAATATTTTAGATGTATTTAATAGAAATATGATTGATCTTCCTAAATATATATATTTTGCTAATAATTTATATAGACATTTATTGGACTATTTTTTTCTCCACCGTAGTTTTATCCTTCTAAATTTACCTGATAAGGTTTTTAATGAGACTGTACTTTTGATTTCTTATAATTATTTTTTTGAATTTTAATATAGTGTTCCAAGTATCGTGTATTTCTCTTTGTCTATTTTTATAATAATATTTTAGAGTATTATAAATAATAAATAACAACTTGAGATGTTAAATAGTTGAAATGTAATGCTCTTATTTATTTTGCCCTCTATTTTTATTTAAAAAATACAATAAATGTATATTAGAGGAATATATGTGTCAGGTACTCGCATTTATTTTTATTTTTATTTTGACAAAACAGAGATTAATAATGTTACAGTAAAACCCATATGGCCATATATATTTTGAGGATAATAATCCAGACTTCAATGAATTATGCAAATATTGATGAGATTGAAGCAAACTGAATTAAGTTTTACAATTATCCTTCAACACATTATAAAATCATCTTCCTAAAGCTCATAACATCAAGGAAGTGATATATCATTCTCACAAAGATTATTGGATTAAATGTAAAATTAATGGAGCTGCTTTCTAACTATCCTAATCATGCTACTTGTGAAAGTATATTTAAGGATAACTATGTTGCTACCCTGAATTGTTTTGTTATGAACTTGAGGATTACAACTACGCTCTATGTTAAGTTTAGTGTGGCTATGGTCGAAATAACCTACAAGTATGGGTGACAGTCTCTATAGATTGAATCTTTCTCGGTTGGCAAATCTAGCTTTCATGAATGATACATAGTCTTGTTTTTTGTTCTATTATAAATAGATGTTTTAAGTGCCTTAGATGATTAATAAAGTGATATATATTATCTTTCATATTTAGAGAGAAGATAATCAATATGATTGTTAATTTGGAGTTTTACATTGATTATAATCATTAATGGAATACTTTACATTTTAATATTTTTAATATTTTAGATATATTCAATAGAAATATGATTGATCTTCATAAATATAGATTTTGCTAATAATTTTTATAGACATTTGATGTACTATTTTCTTCTCCACCGTAGTTTTATCCTTCTGAGTTTACGTTTTTAATGAGATTGTACTTTGTATTTCTTATAATTGTTTTCTTGAGTTTTGATATAGTGTTTCAAGTATCGTGTATTTCTCTTTGTCTATTTTTATAATAATATTTTAGAGTATTATAAATAATAAATAACAACTTGAGATGTTAAATAGTTGAAATGTAATGCTCTTATTTATTTTGCCCTCTATTTTTATTTAAAAAATACAATAAATGTATATTAGAGGAATATATGTGTCAGGTACTCGCATTTATTTTTATTTTTATTTTGACAAAACAGAGATTAATAATGTTACAGTAAAACCCATATGGCCATATATATTTTGAGGATAATAATCCAGACTTCAATGAATTATACAAATATTGATGAGATTGAAGCAAACTGAATTAAGTTTTACAATTATCCTTCAACACATTATAAAAAAGGAATAAAATTATCAAAAGTACTCTGTATCATTCTGATTCACTCATATTTGAAATGAAGTCATCCTTAACGTTACCATTACGACCTTGTTGTTGCATCACCACTCAATCATCATCTTCACGAAGACTTTCTCTCTTTCACCTTCTCACCACCACCGGTGCTATTGCTATTGGTAATTCATTATTCATCTCACAAAACCTTTTTTCATATTATTATTATTATTATTATTGCTAATAGAATTTGTTAGTTCTCTGGTGTTGCTGCTGCATTTGGTTCTTAGCTCTTCCACAATCCCAATCGCTATTCGCTGCTGCAAAAGGATCAGATTTGTTTAAAATCTCAGAGGCTATTGCCGCAGTAAATCCATCTCAACCAAACCAAAACTTGTTTGATTGGATCCAAAATGATAATCGAAGATTTCTACATGTTGTATATAGTGTTGGAGACTTGGACAAAACTATTAAGTATATATTTATTATTTATATGCTCTACTTCTATTTTGTAACGAGATTAATTTCTATCAACCATTTGTCTAAAACTTTTTTATACATCAGTCCAATCATATCTGCATTATGAGATATGATCGGATGAATGTGTAAAAAAGTTTTACGGTGAAGTGTATACAACATTTACTTCGCTCATACTCGATGTAAACATGTGCGTGTGTCAAATTTGACAGATTCTACACTGAATGCCTTGGTATGAAGCTTTTGAGAAAGCGTGATTTACCGGAAGATAAATATTCAAATGCTTTTCTTGGATATGGTCCTGAAGATTCCCATTTTACAGTTGAACTTACTTATAGTAAGTTCAAATCTGAATACTAGTTTTTTTTTTTTGGCAAAATTGTTATGCAGATTATAAATTGTTTTGCGTCGAACTTGCTATTTTGCGGTGATTGCAGATTATGGAGTGGATAACTATGACGTTGGAACTGGTTTTGGTCATTTTGGTATTGTAACTCAAGATGTAAGCTCTTCATAACATAATAATAAAGCGTTCTTATTTATCTGCACTGCAAAGCTTATATCTGATTTCTATTATGCATTTTTTAATTTCCTAATTATGATGAACATCGAACCACAATGATTAAAGAGAGAATTGATCTGTATGAAAGAAAACTGATACTGGTACAAGTATTTATGTGAGCTCTGTTAACTAGTACAGAGCTAACTAACACAATTAACAAATCTGAGCGGGGTCCTGGAGAGTCGCAGGGCATGCCTCAAGGCTCAGAGAGCACTGGCAAAGGTACTTACAGATTTTATATTGCAATTTTGCAGGTTGCCAAGACAATTGATCTTGTAAAGGCGAAAGAGGGAAAGGTTACCAGGGAGCCGCAGCCTGTCAAAAGTGGCTCTATGGTAACTGCTTCTATTGAAGATCCTAATGGCTATAGGTTTGAGCTTTTGGAGAGAAGACCTACTCGCGAACCGTTAAACCAAGTGATGCTTCGAGTAGGTGATCTTGATCGTGCCATAGACTTCTATCAAAAAGTGAGTGTATATTTACTGTTCTTATTGTGATGATTCCTTATGCTTGTTTAGATTTAAACACACACAAGTAGCTAAATGTTTTTCTTTTCCATATGTTTGATTTCAAAGGCTGTGGGCATGAAACTTCTCTATAAGATAGACAACCCTGAAGAAAAGGTAATAACTACTTGTGGCTATTAATCAGATGCATGTCTAATTAGTTTCAGATATGTAATGCTTGTTCAAACAAATTTATCCTAATTTTAATTTTGGATTGTTGATGAATTACATATCTGTTTTCACATCTTTTGTCATTATTTATGACTGTTTTCCAGTACACAGTAAGCATTTTGGGCTATGATTCTGAAGCTAATAGCCCTGTTCTAGAACTGACATATAACTACGGCGTCACTAATTATGACAAAGGAAATGGTTATACACAGGTAGATTCTATTCTTTTTCTATTTTGAAAAGAGGATTTTATGACATGGTCCTCTAATGAATGTATAATCCATGGCATTGTAAGAATATAACTCATTTTGTGTTTTGAACAGATTGCAATAGGCACAAATGATGTCTATAAGACTGCAGAAGCAATCAAATTTTGTGGAGGAACGATTATCCGCGAACCTGGACCATTACCAGGTATCAACACCAAGATTGTAGTTTGCTTGGATCCTGATGGTTGGAAATTGGTACGGCATTTTTCAATCTGTTTGTTTGTATGTGATATTATATTATATAATATGTGTGTCACACCTTATGTATTTTATTATTTGATCACTTCATGCAGGTTTTTGTCGATAATGTTGATTTTCTGAAGGAGTTAGAGTGACAATAGCATGGTTGTACACTTCTTCACTGAACTTATATGGCAGGCCAACAATGTTGTCAGCAAAATTTCATGACCATGCTGCCAAATCAACATCTCAGTAGAGTATAAATAACCCCTGAAATCAATATAGATGAGGGGGGAAAGGAAAAAAAAAGTTAACACATATTTACAGCAATGCCAATGTTATCCCTATTAATTTTTTAATATGTTACTTTGGCACGGCAATTCAACATGTACTGGATTCCCTCAAGCCATAACTGTTTGTCTTCTTTACTTTCACATTCAAATTCTATTATCCTGTCTGCTGTTTTTATTCCAAAATATGCTCTCTTTTCACCAATGTCTTCCTTCTCTCTTCTGGGCCAAGCTGGGATATCACTGTACACTCCAGTGACTATATCTGCCATTTTAAGCCATACCATTAACATTTCTTACAGTGGCAAGAGTAAAATAAAGTAAGTTTTGTGTACTGAAAAACCTGGCTTACATTTCTTCTTTTTGGTGAGTGTTCCTGCCATATGCTTGCTTTTCATGTTGGCTACGACCTGTTACCATTGTATTGAATAGACATTTCAAATATTGATATAATTCAGATATAGACACAACCAATAATTATACTTCTATCTGATCTGTGAAGTGATTTCCATAGAATTAATAGTTGTTATTCTGCCAACATACATAAAAGTTTAGGGCCCTTGTCACTTTGTGAAAAAAAATTGTTTTCATTTTTTGAAATATGTGTTTATTTTAACTTGCTAATAAGATGATGTGAGACACTTGAAGTGAACCATATTGGAACTCGTGCCTATGATTTGTTAATGGATGTAGAAGTGTCTTCGATTAATTACCTGCAAATTTGAATTTATATTGAAAGAGACTTGCTTCCAATGAAGAACTCCTGTTATGGACAGTTAAAATCGCATGGTTACTTGCATTAGAAGTGTAAATTGCTTTATACATTTGGAATTCTTCTTTTATTCTTCAATTTCAATGAAGTCGTTGTTGCAAACATGTCAGCAGACATACCTTTTCTTGTACGTTTGAGAAGTTCTCCTCCTCTAAAGAAACAGTCCAGTGCTGTCATGATGCTCGCTTCTTTGGCTTCACCGCATTTCTCCTCAATTGGAGGAATTGTAGTAGCTCCAAGCCCCTTCTGTAGACGCGCCTTTAGAGTAGCAGCTCCTCGCAAGGCTGCGATTTAGCACATATTTTCTCTTATTTTATGTAAGAATTTGTTCAACGGAGCCTGTAAAACTTTTTATAAGTGAAACTTTTTGTAAGAATTTAAGTTTTCACTTATCTTTAGTCATTTTTCCACTTATCTTTTTATAAGTGAAGTTTTTTATAAACAAGGTTCAATTTTTTTGTCTGATGAACAAATGGAGTTTAAATTTCTGATACCTGTGGCTGCTCCAGCTGTTAGAGTCATAATATCTCCATTGGTTTTTGCATTAATAGCAGAGTTAACTGCTGTTATGATTTGGTCCTGTTCAGCTCCCATATTTTCTGCAATCTCAATGCAGTGGGAGGCTACTAAAGCTGCTGCAGATGAAATTGCAGCAGAAGCCATGGTAAGGTTCTTTTGGTTGTCATTAGGCTTTTCAGATGATGCTATTGATGCTGTAACTGCTACAACAGCGGAAGCAACACCAACCACAGATACTGCAGCATGCAACTGAGCGTTATGAGTCCTAACTTCCTGTTTTTTTCTCTCCTTCTGATCTTTCAACCACCTTCCTGTTGTCCTGCCTTTTATCAAGCTCCTGTGAAGCTGGTGAGCAAAAGTTTGCACCGAGAAATAAGAAGAATGAAGAAATAAAAAACTACGGAGTAATATAGTAACAGGTTGAGCTGATATCTGAGTATAATTGATGAATAAAATCACAAGTTGAATGCAACATACCCCATTTCTCAGCAAATTTTGACTGGAAAGGAATTCAGGAGAAAGTGCTTGATGAAGTAAAAACAAATCCTGCAGATGACGGATTACTATGTTATTGATTTGCACATACTAAAGGTTGAAGTGTGGTGCAAAACAAGGTCTGGTAGTTGCTGGTGTCATCAGAAAGAGCAACAAAAAGTTACTTCCTTTAAAATTCTTAAACAAAATCAAGGAAAAGGTTCTTACAGAATCCTTAGAAGTAGTGAAACCCTTTGTATAAAACTGGTCAGAAGGGCATAAAAGTTGCATCTCAATACTGGTGGAGGTCGTAGTATTGGTGCTATGCAGTGCTTTGGAGAGTTCCATGGCAGAAAGACTCCATGATCTAGCAAGGAACTCCATTGATTCTGTAGGCGTATCAGGCGGGGGGCAAGATGATGCAGGTCCATCTGCAGGAACATTCTCATCAATGTTTTCTATTTGATGAACCGAGCATTTAGAGACAGAGGTGTTGGAGCTCACTAACATTAAAAATAATCACATAAAAAAAGTTAAATACTTTCATGAGGATGGAACTTGACAAGAATAAAAATTTGATTGCATTCTGTCATATTCAGTTCAAATGGAAAATAAGTTTATTTATTTTACCAATATTAACACTCACTTGTAAAAATGAATGAATATCCCAAGTCCCTAAAGCTTCAATAACCAAAGACTTAGTTACATATGATGAGAGAACTGAGGACCAACAGTTAGATATTTAAAAGAAAATATTATGTTGTTTCAAAGTGCTTGTTATTTAAAATGATGAAGAAGAAAAATTAACTTCAAGTATTCATAGTGATGAACAAAAGGACCCCAATTGAAAACGCCATTATATTTGTCTCCACTTAAGTTGTATCATATCATTTCCACCACTTAGTGTTCATGCATAAAAAGTTAAAGAAACTGTTTTTATGGCAGAGCAGTTCATCATTACTCAGATTCTTCTTTGTCACCATTATCACTTTTTAAAGTAGAATTTAGGGACCCATTTTTTAGGTAACAATTTAAGGACCCTTTTATACATAAGCTTTGTTTCTTTATATTGTTTTACAGAAGTGGCATAGCCGCATAGGAAAATATGTAATTATCACACACCAGTTACAAAAGTGTATTGATAATTATAAGATTTGGGCTATAGAAAACTTGATTAAAGACCTTTATTATCTGTACTCCAATAAAGAGTGGTGGCTTTTAATTTATCTTATGTTTACTATTAGTATTATTATCATATTATTATTATTTTACTGCATACACGACATTAAAACAATCTGGTTTCATTCAGTCAAACCACCAGAACTTTTGTAAGGCATTAAAAAAAGGAAGAAATTATACCACTTAGTTAACACAAAATCACTCTGAAAACAACCTTTTAATTGAGAGAATCATATGGTTTGGTGGTTTGGGGGAGATGGAGTGATAAGAAGATCATGTTTAACTTTTTCTCTAACAAAATTAACAACTAATTATTAATATTGACTATTTAAACAAAAAAACAAAAAGAATATTTGTCGGCGGCATACTTAATTGGATTGTTGGTAATATTGATGTTCATGGCCTTGTATGCGTTGAGAGTTTAATATCGTCTTGTTCTTAATGTTAGGACCTAGATGTGGTGCTATATACTAGTTTTTATTTTGTACTTGTTTTGATTACGGGTGACATTTTGAATTATTGATAATCAATAAACAAATGATTTTGCAGCTTGATAACTTATTTGTTAAAGTATTTGTTCTTCCCTCATGCATTACATATTTTATGTAGTGCACAATCATGCATTGTGAATGCGATGTAACTAGTGAAGTGGAGAGACCACAAAATCTTCAATGCTGCAACCATAAGTATGCAAGTAAATTAAAACTATTAACTATGTATGTTGGCAATTCTTTTTCTTTTTTTAAAAAACGCTGCCAGCCTGCCACCAAGACAAAGCATAAGGCATCCTATTGAAGTCTGATTACTTATATTTTTTTCAAAAATGCAGAGACAGCAATCAGCATTTAGAAGTTCGGATTGTTCAACATTTGCTTGTAAATGAATTTCTTCCATTCTAACTTGGACGGGAAGGTTGATTATAAACTAGAATAAATTCAAGTCCAGATGACAAGTCTAAGTAGAATTCTAACATCAAATTCAACAAAATAATCGCTTCAAAAAACTTTGAATTGGATTGATTGGTGAATAATATACTTGTTAGGAAACAGGTACGTACAATCAAATTGTATGCTAGCAAACCTAACTATACAGAAGAAAAGACAACCGAATTTGTGTGCTAAATGCTTGAAAGAAAAACAAAAGGCAATTAAATAATGACTAGGCCAAAGGGATTGTGGCTTCTCCTCATTCATGCACGTTTGACTTATCACAGTTATAGAGAAAATATAAACCAGCCAAACTGTGTCTCACATTTTAAGGTCTACAACCAACCTTGAGCCTCATGTTGACACGCATCAGCTTACCCCGTTCTTCAAAATGTTAAACTTTGGTAGTTTCCATCTTTTCAACTCTTAAAGTGGGACCATCCATTACATTTGGTAGGACGGTGCCATGTGAAGGAAGTTAATCATGTCAAGGAATCTTAATCGTAATTACAGTTTACTGTTCCTCTGGTGAATTGAGCAGCATGACATTAGCAATGGTAAAATTAAAAAGAAGCTCTAAGTGACTCCTCCAAAATACTGTCTGAGAAACAAACAAAGTTGGTGGATCAGCCATATATTCTACAACTATGGTATAGAATTTGTGACAGTAAAAATACAACGACCAGGAAAGCCTGATAATAATATAGCAGAGTCCAATTTTAAACTCTAGATGAAGCAATTTTCTTACCTACTATTTGGCTGAAGAAATTCGACGTAACGAAGGAATCCAGCTGCTTGAAACATGGGAGTTACCCCCAAATACACGACCTAGGTTTGAAGTTCCTGTGGGCCTTTCAGGCTTGGAGACATTTTCTGCAGTTGATTTGGGCATGGCAGATGAAGTGGATGGGCCATTGTTTACAGTCTGCAAAAATTTATCTAAATCAATTCAATTTCTACAGCCAAGTAAAAATTCAAAACAATATATTTGTGATTGAACTAACACAACCTAAACAAGCAGAGAGAAGCGAGGCCATCATATCTTAGAAATCAATAGAGAGAATAGAGGCAAGAAAGCCAATGGCAGTCGGAAGAAATTACGGAGGCTTACATGTTTTCCGGTATGATTCTTGGCATTCATGTTCTTAACATTGGATGGCTTAGGCTGCATACGGCGATCCAGATTGCTTAGCAGTTTTGTAACAGTAATTTGAGGTGAATTCTTTACTCCTGAAAAGGGAATTAAGGCATAGGCATCAGTATGTGATCTGCAGAAAGCATTGGTCCCCTATACTGGACATTGAGTCTTAGTTCAACATTGGTACAGCAAAGCAAAACTTCCCAAGTCAAAAAATAATAAGCCCTATTTGAAATGGAAGAAAAAAAGCTAAATACAAACCCTTTGCAAATTACTTAATGCATTAACTATTTTTTAACCAAAAACACCCCTAATTGATGGACTATCTTTTAGTGACATTGTTTAACTATAAAAAATTAATTAAAAGGCGATTTTGGAATTTCAATACACAAAATGGACAAATTTAATACACTGCCTAATTTTCTTAATATGTGCGAGCTGTGAAGTCATCTAATCTAAAGGTGTTATCTATGACGATTCTCCCACAATAGTGCAAAATTCATTCGAGTTTCAACCACATGGCACGACATACAAAACTAAAGTTACCTGAATGCTTTTCCACAACCACTGGTTCTAGACTGCTAGGCACAGCATCTGAAGGCTGCAAATAGTCATTCCAGGAAGAGAATAAAAGCAGGAAAGTTTAATATTCGAGCTATCAGAAGATACATATGCATTCCAGTAAATACAGGCTAGACCATATTAAAATAAAGTGTTTAAAGGTTAAAAGTAAAGTACTAACTGATGATTGTTTCTGTCTCCTTGTCTGTTCCGTTTGCTGATGTTTTAGGATGGTCCAGTCAAATAAATGGTCATACTCATATCCTGCTCATTAAGTTCAGCCAAACAAAATTCTTATTACATCAGGGGAGAAGATAAATACAACAACAGACCACCAGAAACATCTTTGAAACCCTAAGATTGGTTGATACAGTAAAATCAACAGGCTAAAGCAAAAAAACCTTCAACAAGAAAATTGTCCAATTGACAAAAATTATTTAAAATCAAGCATAAGATTAAAAAATAGTCAATACCTTCACGAGTGAACAAATCACGAAACAGACGCTTTAAGAATCCATAATCTGGATCTTGATCAAATGTCAAAGAGCGACAATAATGAAAGTAAGCAGCGAACTCCACGGGATATGACTTGCAAAGCGTCTAAGAACAAGAAATATGAATTCATTAAACTTCTGAGCGAAAAAAACCTCAATAAGAAAATCTCCCAGGAGAAGATGAACTAAAATTTGATTAATACAGCAATAGAAAATCTTAAAAGCTCTTAATATTGTTTGGCCAATAATTCAAGTATTCAAACGTAAGTTTGGGATTCGGGTAGCCTCTTCTTGTTTTTGCATAATTCATTACCATTTCCTACCTTCGCATTTGCCAACATTCTTCCATGTTCCCACTCTTAAAAGAAAATAAGAAGAAAAAAAACTGCTAGGGAACTTTACCTTAATCAAAACCTATTCTACTTGCCAGTGTGGGCCAAAGTATGAGAGGGAGAAGGAAAGAAAATTAGAAACTAAATTGGGAGTCAGGGGATTAATCATTTTATGGAATTGAAAATTTATACCTCAAAGGGAGTTGATAACTTCTTCTCACGAATCTTATCATACTTTTCCTTTTTGTCGACAGCTTTCAGACCCTGCCAAGGAAGGCTAAAACGCAGGAACCAAATAGTCAAGCCCTAAATTTACGTTAATAGTGAGTTGAATTGATACTCATGCACCATTTTTTAAAACTCAAGAAGCTAAGAAAATAACAATGAATAGGAAAAAGCATACCTTCCTCTTAAGAAGTACATAAGAACATAGCCAATAGACTCCAAATCATCACGACGACTTTGCTCTGACAAAATTAAACAAAAATAATGTGAAATTTCAAATTTATGTTGGTTACAAGAGGTAGATGTAAAGGAGAAGTTCTTTTTACCCACCAATTCCTAAGTGAGTATTGCAACTTGCATAACGTGCAGTCCCTGTTAAATTTTTATTCTCTCTGTATGAGTTTATCAAAGTCAAAACAAATATTAGGTACTGAAATCCTGTTTAGTAAAACTTGCAAAGACAAAGTAACAGTGAGAATGAAACAATCAGAAGAGTTTGGAAGAGGAATTATTTGAGATTGCACTGATTACAAGTCAGAAGACTTCCTATAGATAAACAACATTGTACATTTAATTTACAAAAATGGAAAAAAAATCTATTTCAACAAAATGCATATCAATGATGGCATAGGAAAATAGGCAATGGTCACACACCAGTAACAAAAGTGTCTTGGTGATTATATGATTTGAGCTATGGAAAACTTGATTAAACAATCACGTTCTTAAAGAATACTGACTTCCAATTTATCTTTTGTTTACTAGTATTATTTTCTCGTTTTTGGTTTCTTTACTGCATATATGACATTAAAACAATCTGGTTTCATTCAGTCAAACCTCCAGAACTTTTGTAAGGCATTGATTAAAAATGTTGAAACAAGAAGAAACTATACCACTTAGTAAACACGATAGCATACTGAAAACAAGCTTTTTATTCAAAACACTATAACAACCCTTAAAAGAAAGATTTCTCACCTCATCATTAATTATTAATGAAAGTCAATAGGAAATCATCTTGTCAAATAGATAAGTAATCAAATCAATTACATTTATAACACAGCCGACATGTAAAATCACAATCAATGATAGAAGATTAAACAGAACAAAATATACCTGTAAGGAATATGTGTGTTTGTTTTGGGGTCCCGATATCTTTTTCCTAGTCCGAAATCAATAATATAAACCTATGAATGTAACAAATTACAGAAAGAAAATGTAAGAAATAGGAAGCATGAAAGGAATTATGTGGATAGGAAAATTAACAACACAAGTTAGCCATTGAAGATAATGAATTTGGATGACTTTACCTGACTTGCTTTTTTCCTAAGACCCATTAGGAAGTTATCCGGTTTGATGTCTCTATGCAAATATCCCTTGGAATGTAAATACTCTATTCTCGAAAGCTGTAGTCAAGTAAATAAAATGGAAATAACTTTACATTAATGTGCATTCATTGAAAAAACCCATGGGTGGGAGCATTAACTCAAATAGGTAACTTTTAGATATAAAACTTCTATACTGATAATAATAATAATATGCATGAAACATGGTAGTAATCTCCAAGACCCGTATTTAAAATCAGCAAGGAACTAATGCTGCTTCTTGAAAACCTAAGCAAGAATTCTAGACATGAATCAGTGGTTACCATCTGGTCGGCCAGCATCAAAACTGTTCTTAAAGAAAACTTCATCCCACAAAAGACAAAAAGGTCCTCCAGACTACGTCCTAGAAGATCCATAACCAGAATATTATCGTCTCCATCAGTACCGCACCATTTCATACTTGGAATACCACCTAGAAATCCAAACAATAAAAGGAATCAGAAAAAATAACAAAACATAACCTTTGTCAAATATCGTGACTGCCTCTAAACTAAAATACCCAAGTGCTTATTTTATAACTTACTTTCTCCTTGAAGAATACTGTATAATTTAGCCTCATACAATAGTTGTGGATGTCTTGTTCTCCTGTTTTCCTGTAGAAAATAAATGCAGCTACTACGAATCAGTATCAGACCTTGTGCATAGTTCTTGAAAAACTGAATATAAAAGCATGTCAAAAAGAAAGGGGTAAAAGAGCATAGCATACATCTACCAAGTGCAGTTCACTTTATTAAAATTAACCAAAGTTTTTACTTATAATGATTTATTCACATACACTATATGCATATCCAAAAACACATCCCTAATTCCATCTAATCCAACCTTATACATTGATCCAACTACAAAATGTTATCAGAAAAAAAATTATCTATCACTCTTAGATTAACGGAGCATGAACGAAATCAATGAGTTATGTAAGGGACAAAAATTATGCACATTCACAAATTATTGAAAAATAAATAAATAGAAATGGAAAAATTTAATTAAAAATAAACCTAAGAAAAATTTGCATGATATGATAAAGAGGCGAGAAATAAACGAAAACGCACCATCTTAACGGCAACGATCTCAGAGTTATCCATATTTGACGCTGCAAAAAGCAACCAAATAATAAGCACAAGCACAAAAATCATAAGCATAGAAAAATGTTTATTATATGAAATATGAATGGATAAAAAAAAAAAGGTTTGTTACCGATATAAATTTCACCGAATGAGCCACTTCCGATTTTGCGACCAATCTTAAACTTTCCACCGACGACTCTCTCCATGTTTAATCGATTGTTATTCCTTTGCGGACGGTGAAAAAAGAGAACGACGATTCAACGATCGATTTGAAGGTTGTTAACGGCGAAAATTTGAAGAAAAAAAGGGTTTGGTGGAGACGAAGATAGAAGAACTCAGAAATTGAGAGGAAGAAGAACAGAAAGAAAGATTTATTAGTATAAATTATAAAAATAAAAAAATTAAAAAAAGTGAGGTTAATTTAGGAAGTTGAGAAAATTTCGTTTTTCAAAAAGTCGGTTGATGCTGATCTGTACAAGCTAGGTCTCAATGTTTCTGTTACCTAACCCCAAATCCACTCGACTCAGACTCTGATTCAACTCGTTTCCGAGTAAATCTCATTTCCTCCACGTGAAAATTGAAAAACACGGTTTCTTGTTGCAAACAATATATACTTTTTTTTAATTAATTTTAAAACTAATAACAGTAATTGGATTGGATATACGTAATCTGAGTCAGCAGACCTAACCATTCAATTTGCGTGTCCTTCAATTCGTTTCTATTTCAGTAAGGTGAATAAATGAATAATAACGCAGAGAAAATACCTAATGTTTTTGTTATTCAGATTGGTTGCTATCATAGTAGATTTAATTCCGCGTTTGTGTTATGGATATATGGATAAAATACAGCTGGCACGTTGGGCTTTGGAATGAAATCCAATTGGATAAGGCTGTCATTGACCTCAAATTCACAGCTAAATGGGGCATTCTATTTTCCTTATTTTATTTGTTTCCTTTTACGGGTGGAAATTTACTATTTTTAACGTCGATTTATCATTTATGACTTTTCTTTTTCTTTTTCTGGGTCTATCATTTATGACATTTTAATGTAGTAAAAAACCATTAAACGAAATTTATATGCTTATTAATTTCTTGGCTATATGAAGGCAGAAAAATGTTCTATTTCCATATAAAAATAAAAAATCTTTAATTTCACGGTTGTTTGTCGGGTATTAGATGCGTCGTTCCTTTCCATGAATGGTGATATTATATTATACCATATAGTTATGTTTTCCCTATCATAAAAAGTAATAAGCCACTTTGTAAAATTAATGAATCTGGTATTTTTTTTAATAAATAAAAGGGTATAATTATCACCGTAAATAATATTTTATATTGAAATGAGAATGATCATTATGCACTGTCCTAATTTTATTGCTTGCATCACATATTCATACAAAGGGCTTAAATTGTCATTGTAACAATTAGTAATTAACTATTAACTATAGTAACAAACATGAATTACTCCTCAACTCAATAATATATTTGGATATATTAATCTAAAAATAGTTGAACAATATATATAGTCAAAAGTTAAAAATTCTAATTTTATATTGAAATCGACTCCACTAAACACACATTTAAATATATTTAAAATCAATTTTAACTCATCTAAAAGTGAAATCAAATCTACACATGCTACAATGAGTCTTCTAGTGTAGTAGGACAAATTGAAATGAGTTTTTTTTCTTCTCAATGAGCTACTTCAATTTATGTATACTATAACATCTACTATCATAGAAGGTGAGTAGTTGTCTCTTACTATCATATTAGTTCTAAATTAATATCTTTTTTAATGTAAGAGTTGGAATATCCATTATATTTCCATTAATAAACATTTTGCTTATGAAAAAAATAGTATTGTAAATTGTATATTTTCTTTACTATAGTAAATCTTATGGTTGTGGTAAGCAAAGAGGGAAATTTAGATGAATAAATACATATGATTTATACTTTTTTAGGGATGATAATGATGACTTATAGTAAGAAGGTTTTGGGTGTTTCTTTTCTCACCTTCATTGTTCTCAAATACATAAAAATATATTTTTAGAGTGACCAATCCGAACATGAAAAATACACTTTCAGATCAGTCAATCCAAACAAAATTTGAAGACTTTTGAAAAAACTTAGAATGAGAAGAAAAAAAACTTTCATAGTTCTTTTGTTTCTTGTATGGTGAAGCTTAAATTTTCATCCCCGAAGGCCCTAACTTACATATAGTTTATATTTTGACACAACACAAGTATAATTTAGGCAAACTATATCATTTAACTTATTTAGTTTGTAGTTGATTCAATTTGTCTCTTATCTTATTTTATCACATAGATAATTTATCTTTATAAATAAATGTTTACAACTTAAATTTTTTATCTTTTATTTTTCTCACATAAGTTATTTACTTATCTTTATAAACATTACAACTTAAATTTTGATACATCATCATTTTTTAGATAAAAAATTCAGGTTGTAAACGATAAAGGATCTATGTAGAAAAAAAAAGATAAAGAGGAATTTGTTACAATTAAATAAAACAAATGACTTTGGATGTAATTTAATTTGTTTATAGTTTATCAAAACACAACACTTTTTCTTTCATCAAAAGGAGGGGTAGGCCCCAAAAGAAAAACAACTAAGAGCACCTGAAATGGTAAATTCACTGTAGATTCTTTAAGTGGAATACACTATGTTTATATCATCTGAAAGCAATTCTCTTTTTTTTTTTTTCTCTCCAATAATGCAACTCTTAAAAATTTATATTGAGTCTGTAAACAAAATTCATATCGAATTTCACAACTTTAACTCATAAATTAATATTTTATTTACATTTAATTTTATTACAAATTGGAATGTTGATTTAAATATTTTTATAAATATTAATATGAAATAATTTTAATTTAAAATAAAATTAAACTTAAACTTATATAACAATAATAAAAATCAACGTCAAATACATGACTTGTTATTGTTATGGTCCAATGCGCTCTCAAATATGTTCCGCTAAGTCTTATTGAAGTTGTTGATGACCTCGTTTTTCATGGATACATATTCCTCTCTCTATATATAGTTTTGTTAAAATTAAGATAATGATCATTATGTGTTTCAGCGATTGACACGTCATTATTTACATTATCATAAAAGTAATAAAAATCGCTATATATATATATATATATATATATATATATATATATATATATATATATATATATATATATATATATATATATATATATATATATATATATATATATATCGTATGCTTTAAAGATTTTCATGTGTCAAGTACAATCGTATTATGCTATATGATACACGCATATTTATGATTTTGTAAAATATAAAGGTAAAAAACATCATTAACTTTATCTTATTTTCTAAAATAACTTAGGGCAAAACAAAATAAAAAATATTTAAAGCACTAAAAATCGGAGTGACTAACTTTGGATCCTCAGCACAATTCGATTTCAGCTGAGGCACATTAAACTAAGTGCAAGTGCACTCAACTATTTGCATTTTTTATACGATGTTGTCGTGTATAATGGTTGTATCTCAACCACAATATTATCAAATCTTATACTATACTAAATTATGGTGTAAATTTAAGAATCAAGACAACAAGGGGTTTGGGGTTTCTGGTGTCGTAATGTACCAGTAACACAATTTGAATAGTTGTCTCGCACGTGCTTAAGTTGTTTTTTGACCATAAAATAGTTCACTTTTTTTCCATATTTAAAAGCATATCCCTATTTTAATTAGTTTGATGGAAAATATTTTCAATGCTGATTAATTTTTGGCAGATTCTTTTCTTCAAATTAAATTGAAAGCTTCGTATTAGCTAGCATATGTGTTGGGTGCACTCACTCTTTAACTCACTCTTTAAGTGAAAGCTACCAATTTTACTACTGCTATTACTATTACTATTATTATTATTATTATTATTATTATTATTATTATTATTATTATTATTATTATTATTATTAAAGAAAAGAAAAGAAAAAAAAGAAATAAGGTGTTTTAATTGGGCTTGGTCCATGTGAGAAGAAAAAAAAAATTCCGGTGGTAATATGTGTAGCAAACTTGCTCCGTTTGATATATAATTTTAGTATGTTATTTTTATCACTAAGTTTGTTATTTCTAAAGAGAGCATGTTGAACGAAGAAGCTCGAAGAAAGGAACATGGTTTAATTGGTTTTTCCTCAAAGTCAGAAGCACTAGTTACAAAATCACGAGGGAGAAGTCAATCTAGACACTTCAATAGACGCGACAACTCTGAAAGTCGTAGCAAGTCAAGAAGTGATATGCTATCATTATGGCAAAACAGGTCACATAAAAAGAAATTGCAGGTTCCTTAAGAGAGAGCAATCAAGGGAAATATATGAAGGCAAATAGAAGAAAAATGATAAAGATACAGCAACAGTTGCATTTGTTAGTGATGTCTACATTGTTTGTGATGATAATTCCATAAACCTTGCATGTCAGGATTCAACTTGGATTATTAATTCGCGTGCCTCATATCATGTTACTCCTATGTGTGATTTCTTCTCATCTTACAATGTTGGTGATTTTGGCACGGTAAAAATGAGAGATGAAAGAGTATGTAAAATTATCGATATGGGAGATGTTTGGGTTGAAACTGGACTTGGTTGCAAGCTTCAATTGAAGAATGTTAGACATGTTCCTGATATTCGTCTCAATTTGATTTCGGTGAAAGTCTTGGATATTGAGGGTTATCACACTTACTTTGGTGATGGTGGTAAATATAAAATCACCAAAGGGGCTCTAGTGGTTGTAAAGGAGCAAAGTTCTACTTCTCTCTATAAGATTCTTACGAAGCTATGCAAGTAAAAAGTGAATGCAAATGTAGACGCCTCTTCTGATTTATGGCATATGCGTCTTGGTCACTTGAGTGAGAAAGAACTCAACATACTCGCGAAGAAAACTTCTCTTCCTGTGAAAGGTACGTCTTTAAAAACTTGCACCCATTGTTTTGCTAAAAAATAACATAGAGTTTCTTTTCATAATACTGATCCTCATAGGAGGCAAAATATTATTGATTTATGTCATATTTATGTTTGCATGATGGATAGTAAATCTCTTGGTGGTGCATCATATTTTGTTACTTGTTTAAATATGTATTTGGTCTCTGCAAATATACGATTTTTTTTATTTTAGTCCCTGTAAGTTTTTTTGTTTGGATTTAGTTCTTGTAAAATCAGAGACAATTGACTTTGATCCCTAACGTCAAATCAACATTAAAAGAATGACGAGTTTTCCAAAAACCCCTAAAACCATCTTTTAATTTCTATTCATATTTTTTTTTATAAAATAACACTAATTATTAAATGATCAATAAATAAATTTATTAATTAATAATATAAAATATTTTAATTTTTAATATATCATAAAACATGATGCATTGATGTGTATCTATAAACCCATGTGTCATGGTAGTTTATCAACTCTATTTTTAGGGATCAAAATCGATTATCTCTGATTTTACAAGGACTAAATCCAAACAAAAAAACTTACAGGGTCTAAAATCAAAAAATAATATATTTGCAAGGACCAAAGACATATTTAAACCTTGTTACTTTTATTGAGAGCAAAAAAGGGAAGAATGATGGGGCAAGTGTGTAGCAAACTAACTCTATTTGATCTACAATTTTAGTATGTTATTTCTATCGCTGAGTTTGTTATTTTAATATATAATCTTAGTAGTTTTACCTTCTCTGAGATTTACTTTGGAATACTCACTTTAGTGGAACGTTGTTGCTATTGTTGATTGATGTTCTATAGTGTTACTAGGAAGATTCTGATGTACCCATTAATTATTATAGTAGAAGTTTTTACTAGATTAGGTCTCGTAATTTTTATTATCTCAATTTAGGAAAAAATTTACACGTTAAAAATTGTGTTTATTTCATATTTAATTTTCTGTCAATTATTATTACTATATAAAATTGTATTTTCTATTTGATCGTATATATGTACCAATGAAGAAAAAATATTCTACATTATTAAAATAATTATCTCTATGCTTTTTTCCAACAATATACAATTCCCAAATAATTCTTATCTGCTTTAATTTACTTCTTATGCTCACCATACTACTTTAGAGAGAGTGCAAAACACTTTATGTTTTTCATTATTGCCATGGCCACTTTAATAGATTCGCAAAATATCCACACAAGTTTATGTTCAATTTTGACTTTGATATGTGACTAATCTTTGCTTGGCTACTAATAATTAAGCATGACAAAATTGTCTTTCAAACTTTATATAATTAATATATTTAATTCTGTGGTGGATTCATAAAGTATTTCTCTAAGTTTATGAATTCATAAAGTATTTAAATGACTCAATTATTAAAAAAATATATCTTTTAATGTAATATTAATTTTTTGATTCTCTAATTAATATTATATGTATAACTATGTAATATTCTCTTTTACTTTATATTAATAGTAATTTAAATATTAAATACCAATAATTCATATAGGTAATATAATAAAAATAATATCATCTCACTTTTATTTATACATTCTTTTTAATTTGTGTATAATAAATAAAAAATTCATTGTATAACGAAATAATACATATGATGCGAGAATCAAAACAATATATCCTCCCAAAATACAGCCTTTACAACTAATTAACCCAGCCATTTGTTAAAAGAGCATTTGAAAGTTACGGTAAAAGAAATTTAATTAATTTAATTTTTCTCACTCAAAGTAGAAGTATTTCAGATTTAAACTGCACCCAACCCATCAAATCAAATGTCTAGTAGCTATTATTTGAGGTGTAGGTACAAAACAATTTTTTATTTTTATCAATGCATAGATTAATTATATTCCGGACAAGCAACTAAGAACAAAGTTGTTGTCTTCATGTGCACATAATTGCACTTATTTGGGAATATTAAGAAAGAAAAAAACATAAACATCACACAATGAATACATTAACATGGATCACTTGGAGTGATGTGACAACAACTTCACAAACTCAATGACGACGGCGACGGAGTTAGTGGCGGCTAGTGGTGAGAAGGTATCAGCTTCGTTTGACTCAGCGGTTCCGCCGCCGGCCAAGTCGGAGAGAGCCCTAATAGCAATGAAGGGAATCCTTTGTTGCAAACATATAAGTGCTACTGATGCACTTTCCATGTCAACTGGACTCACATTAAATTTATTGTAAATGAAGGTCCTGTATGCTGCATTGTCTAGGTAGAACCCTGCACTTGTTCCTCTCTCCACAAGCACCACCTTTGGTTTAGTTGTCAAGCATGTGGTTGAGTCTATGCACGCCTCTAGCTTCAAGTCCTGAAAATATTCAAAACTAACCACATTCATCTCATTCATCTTCTTTTTTTTTTTTTTTAATTGTGAATATTAGTAATTAATTGTTAATTTTTTATAGAAGAAAGAGGTGAAGAAATTGTTATGTTATTTAAAGTACTTAAAATCCTAAGGGGCTTGCTTACCTCTAATTTTTTGGCAATACGATAGTATTTGGAATGAACGGGAACCCAAAGGGCATGTTGTCTTTGTTCAGGAATTCCATCAACGGGAAAAATCTCTTCTGGTTGGTACCAAAGATTGTTGAGTTGGTTGTCAAATGTACTGCCAGCACTTAAGTTTGATGTAAAATCTGCAAATTTTAAGTACCCAACATCCCTCGTGTAGTCCCCATTGTTTTCTAAGGGTAAACTATCATCAGCTCCTTGACCATACCTCTGCATATATTAATCATCACAAACCAAATATACAATTCTCAAATCAATTTCATGTCAATATAATTAATCAATATATTTGCCCCGCTTTTCTTGTCCACATTAATTATTGTATTTGTCCATGGACTTTCTAATTGAATTAGCAAATTAATGATCTAGGACGTGATAGGTAAGTAAGATGATGACACATTTGAGATTAAATTAAATATTATCATAAAATTAATTTATACCAAATACAAGACTTTAGAGCCAATAATGACTACATGAGTATGAATTATTTTTATCTCGTATCATTTTACTTTTTTTTTTATTTTATTTTATAAATGTATTATTTTTCACGTATATTATATATCATTTGTCTTAAAATATAAGTAAAAATTAATTTAAAAAATTAATATTTATAATTTAAAATTTAAATCAAATACAGCTATTTTCTTTAACTTATTTTTGTTTATATATATTTTGTTTATATTTTGAAATGTATTTAATTTATTCATTTTATGT
>JBBPBP010009777.1:66979760-66998187 GCA_037974735.1 Cicer chorassanicum | reverse complement strand
AAAAAAAATTATCGTATTAAAATATTTAAGAATTAATACTTAAATTATTAAATATAAAATTAATATTTGTAATAAATAATAAATGTGTCTAAAACAACTTATTTTCTTTTTAAATAAATTATCATAAAAATAATTTTTAAAAATATAAAGTCAAAATCACTTTTAAATTTTTTTAAAAAAAAATCTATGTTCTTCCCATCACTCTTCCAACAATACTTATGATTATTATTTTTATTGCCAAAACTCATAAAGCCCCAAATTTAAAATTTTTTTTTTAAAAAAAAAATCTAAATTTATAACCTAAAATTCTATTTGAAATATCATCCCAAAACCACTGCATCCAATTTTCTAAGAGAACCTTTATGTCCTAATGAAGCTCCATGAAAGAGAATTTAAAATAAGAACAAACCAATCTTCCTCCAACCATTTATCCTTCTTCTTTTTCAATCTATTCCGCTTTAGTTTTTATCAACACCACCATGTCCAAAACTAGAACCAAATACATAATACACTCAATAACAATACTCAAAACCATACTATTCAACCTTTCTCCCTTAAATCCCCTCTAGGAATCCTAACATTCAACGCATTTCCATTCTCCGTATAAGTTAAATTTTGAAAATAGAGACAAAAAATTTCCTACCAAAACCACGTCTTTCATCAAAAGACAAACCAACACAGCCACATGAACCCATACAACCATTTGCACAAAAGCTGATAGATTTAGCCCTAAAAGAACTAACTCTACCCAATTCGACGGTTTCAACAGTAGAGAATAAAAACCGCTCGATTAATAGCAGGGGTCGAAGAATTTTGAGTTTTAAGCAAAAGTTATATAAAAAAATGCTACCTACACCCCTCACTTTACTACCCACACCCCTCTTTTTTTTAAAAAAATACATTACCCAAAATGCCCTTACCTATTTATTGAATTTTTAACTCTAATCTCATTCATTCATCTTCATCTTCAAAACCCTAACCTTTTTCAATCTTTATCTTCATCTTCAAAACCCTAACTTTCATTTTCATCTTCAAAATCATAAGTTTCATTTTCATCAGTTCAAGTACGTTCACGTGAACTCAATTCAAGTACGTTTACGTGAACTTAGTTTACGTACTACTTGATATTTTTACAATTTTACAATGTATGTGAACTCAGTTCAAGTACGTTTACGTGAACTCAGTTCACGTACCACCAATGAGTCTCAAACTCCATTAATTACGCAATCTTAAATTATGTACGTTTACGTGAACTTAATTCACGTACTATCTGAGATGTTTACAATGTACGTGAATTCAATTCGTGTAATGTTACAACGTACGTGAACTAAGTTCACGTAAAATCCCAATATTTTGAAAAAATTTACAACTCAAAAACAAAACAATAAGCATACCTTTTTGGATCACTTTAACCATAATGTGAAAGAGGGAGTTGATGAGGTGCAAGTTATGAGTGAGTGATGTAAGTTTTGAATAATTACGAGTTATGGTGATTTTGTGATATGTGAGTTTTGAGTGGTTAAGAATGGTGATGAAGGGATAAATGGAGTTAAAAAATATTATAAATATTCAAGGGCATTTTGGGTTTTTTAAAAAAGGAGTGTGGATAGTAAAGTGAGGGGTGTAGGTAGCAAATTTGAAGTTATATTTATTTATTCTAAATTTTAAATTAAATATATCAATATTTTTATTTATAAAATAGAGACGGATGGGTAATTATATATAAAATAAATAATTAAATTACTATATATATATATATATGTGAATTTTCAAAAAGGAAAATGCTTATTTTTAAGAATTCCTATTTTCATTTTTTATTTTCTTTTTTGTAATATTGTTCGTAATAAATAACACCCTTCTTTCGAAAATAAAGTAATTATGTATTGATATTGTTAAATAGTTTTATACTATTATTCAATTATATCTTGTCAATTAAATAGATAATTAAATGACGTTGATTACAAAATTGCATAATATAATGTGTTAGATTGAATTATTAGAATTATAGATCAGTGACAAACTATTTTTTTAACGATGTCAATGCAGTGCATTTGCACTTTTTTTTTAAAAGATGAGAGATTAAACTATTATTTATAATTAACATAAATGACTTTAGAGGGTAATTTGAGCAAAAATTATTCTTTGATTTAGATTTATCTCAATTAAATATAAATACTCATAATAATATAAAAATAAATTTAAATAGAATGATTGAGCTCAAGTTAAAAATAAATCATTCAAGACTTCGGATTTAAATTTTAACTAGTGGAAATATTTTTTAATCCAAAAATATGAATACAAATTCCAACAAAAAAAAATAATAATTATTCTTCATACTTTGCAATTGAAATTTAGATTTGAATCAGTAGACACTAAAGGTTAAAAAAAAATAAATATAAAGTGCCCTTAATCTTTTTTTCTTCTTTAACCAGAAAAGTGAGTGCCCTTGATAAGTTAATTAGACCACCCAAAATTTAATTAATCCAAACAAACACTGCGTTGTGTTAGAAGTCAGCTTGTATCTTCTTCCTAAAGAACGCCGTGAACCGCGAGGATTACAATATACCACTCCCTCTTATTACTCACTCACTCTTCAGATCCGTGCGTGTGGCCGAATCGCCATAACCATGGCGATTAGGGTTTTTCTCACCCTTCTACTTTTTCTCTCGCTCTCCAATTTCGTCTCTTCGATTTACGAAGATCAAGTTGGCCTCATGGATTGGTGAGTTCAATCACACCTCAACTCACCCGATTATTCGATTTGTTTTAATCACTCATTTTATCTTCAATTCATTTCAAATTGTTTTCATTCTTCACTCGTAACCATTGCCCCTTAAACCTCGATCTATTTTCACCCGCGTGTTGATATTCTTTCTAATTTGAAACCTATCGATTTTTTTACAAATATTAGCTGCTTAATCTAAAGCTTAGTTAATATGTTGATCGGTTTTTATCTTTGAGTTGAATCAAGTTTATGCTTAAATAACGAAATTTTTGATTCTAATGCTTGAATTTGCCTTTTTATGCGTTTGAATATTAGTGACAATTAATATATGTTTTTGGCTACTAATCGCAGGCACCAACAGTACATCGGGAAGGTGAAGCATGCTGTGTTCCATACGCAAAAGACCGGGCGAAAGCGTGTTTTGGTGTCTACTGAAGAGAATGTTGTGGCTTCACTCGACCTTCGCCATGGAGAGATTTGTATGGCTAATTTGCTCAACTGCTATTGCAATCTATTAATTTAAGTGCATCTTTGGTTTCGCACTGTGATTGATAAAATCACAACGAGCTACCGTGATTTTGCAGAAGCAATAGAGTGCTTCTGCAAAATCACTGTAATTTTATCAATTGCACCTTGAAACCAAACAAGCACAGTTGTTAGTAACGTAATATTGTTTTTGAAGCTACCATAGGTTAATGACCAATATTGAACTTAATTGTCTTGAACTGGTTTCAAAGTAAATCAAGCCGTCCCAAGCAACAACTGTTGCTTGCTTGGTTATTTGTTTTCTTTTGTTTGGAATCAGAAAATGATGAATTGTGTTTTTGTTGCTTGCAGTTTGGAGGCATGTTCTTGGCACCAATGATGTTGTTGATGGACTCGACATTGCCCTAGGAAAATGTAATATGCCTAACCTGTTTTCGTTTGATATCTTTTCTTGCAGAATGATACTACATGCTATCTAGTGTTAATTGTACTGCAGAAAAGTTATACTGTAGTTTTATAATTTTTAATTTAATAACAACTATCTCTTTATTGAGATGTGACATTTAATGTCTAGGATTCTTCTTGTTACCATGATCCTTTTCTATTCCTTTTTGTACTCAGTTTAGTTATTTGAAAATTGTTTTCCCTTTGAAAATATATTTGTTTGGATTTCTTCTGCTAACATATCTGTCGAACAACAAGTTCTTGACCAAAACATCACAAGTATGTCATATATTTCCTCATAAACGCATAGTCACATGCAGTTCTGTCGTTGCAATCTATGTTGTAATTCCCATATGTGGTTTCACATGAAGATGTTGGAATTGCATATCTAGAACCTCAGTGCATCAATCTGATGCCCGTCTCACTGTAATTGCTGGAAGATATCAAAGAGTAAACAACTTTCTCATAACATAGTAAAGTTACCCTCAAACTTGTTCCACTTGATATCCACTTTCAAGTGTCTATTGTCCAAGTATCTCCTGTGCCTATCTGCATCTTGGAAACGAATGATATTCCACGTGTTTTCTGTCTCATTGTTTCAAACTATGATAAATTAAAGGATGGCATGCACTAGTACAAAGACTTACAGTGATTTCTTAGTTGAAGTTTCATTAATTTGTCTTTTCCTGTGTGCTTGTTGTTACTTTGTTGGAATGAATTGTTTTCTGCATCAAGATTTGTTTTAGTTTAAGCAGATAGTAGTGATTGAATTCATAAGTGTGTTTTTAAATGTTTCAGATGTCATTACTCTTTCCTCTGGTGGAAGTATACTGAGAGCATGGAACTTACCTGATGGGCAGATGGTTTGGGAGTCATCTCTTCAGGGATCAAAGGAATCCAAGTCAATATTAAACATTCCAGTAAGTGTTTTTTATAAGTACCATTGCTTTTCTTGTTAGATATGAAATGCGATTTGTGGTTTCTTATTGAGTATAGTAAGAATGTTACAAAAAGATTAAGAAAACAATATCTGCCATAACTTGATGCTTAAAGATTTAGCTCCCCTTGCTCCATAGAAACACAAACATATTGCCACAGTATTTTATTTCCTTCAAACATGTGAATACTTGGTTATTTAACAATTCATTGTGGCATCATTCAATCCATGATTCCATATACAGTGACATCATTTAGTGGGAAAGGATTTCTTATAATTGGCATTATGCCTAACACAACCCTACAAAGCTGACTCGTAAGGTGAGAGATGTCTCTCACTTATAAACACATTTTCATGTCATATCTCATCTAATGTGGGACTCTTAACAACCCCCCCCCCCCTAGACCCAAGATTGGACATTTGGAGCGTGACCCAAGTCGTCTGATAGCGGGTGACCTAACAAATCTTGGATAGGCTCTGATATCATCTTATAATTTAGGTTGGGCCTAACTAAATCCTACAAAAGTGCCTTGTCTCTCTTCAATGCGAGACTTGAATTTTTCTCAATAGTTTTTGCTGTTGCTCATATGAAAGCTCCTAAAACTAATAAAAAGCCCCACCTGATGTTTGAAGTACGAAACTACAGACCACAGAATGCAAACATTCTATTCCACATATTCCAAGCCACTAAGCATTTTAAAGATTTCATGATTGTGGTTTTCCATACTGGAAAATTATATGGACAAATACTTGATGACATAATTGTTTAGCCTTACTTGCAGCACATCATTGACATTGGCATCATGACGTCATAGACCAAATAAAAGCATATTTCTCTGACACTTAAAATGAGAAACTGAGCGGTGGTTTGAAAATGAATAAGGCAATTGAGGAATAATTCAAAAGAAAAAGGGAATTGATTCTAAGGACCAAAGCTGGAATTAGATATGACGGATCTGGAGAAAATTTAGTCTCTCTTTTGATTAGGATTTCTTGATCTATATGACCCTCTGGATTAAAACTGAAATTAAGAGAGCTATTTAGTTTTTTTTTTAATCATTTCTTTTTATTATTTGAAACTTTTGAAGGCCTTAAGCCAAACTGTGTTTGTAATCTCAGTTACATCTTAACATCTTATCTCATTAAATTTTTTCAGAAGCTCTATTTATTTCAATTTGCCACTTAATGTCTTTATTTTATTTAAAAATCTCATTGGTTAAACAGGTTGACCTGTCAATCCACCATAAAACAGTGGGTTTGCTTAACCAACCCATTTTTCAAAATAGGCTAACCTGCCCTCCCTTTTGTGGTTTGGTTGATGGTGGTGGGGCAGGGTAGTTTGTCAGCATTGCCATCTTTATGAATCTGCACTTGCCCTGTTTACTGTCATGAACCTGCCTTGACCTAGGTTTATTTAGTTGTATCTGAACCAGGGAGTGCATGAGTATTTTCCAAACACATGCAATTAACTGCAATTTTTACATTTTGCAGAAAAATTTGAAAGCTGACAAGGATGATCTGATCCTTGTTTTTGGTAAAGGGTGTCTCCATGCCATTTCTGGCATAGACGGTGAAGTTCTCTGGAGGAAAGATTTTGCTGGTGAGAGGTATGACAGATTTAGAGTTTGATAAGCCAAATGTTCTTTTTGAAGCAATCAAATGCCATTGATGTTTTTATCTTAATCGTATTTGCAGCATTGAAGTTACCGATATTATTCAGTCTACTGAAGTGATCTATGTAGCTGGTTTTGTTGGTTCTTCAAAGTTTAATGTGTATGTATTGAATGCCGAGAATGGAGAGTTGTTAAAGAATAATCATTTAGTACTTCCCTTTAGAACTTCAGGGGAATTATTATCAGTCCCAGGTGACAAGTTTGTGGTATTGGACAGTGCAAGATCAAAGATAGTAACAATAAACATCAACAATGGAGATATTAACTACAACCAGAAGCAAATTTCAGACCTCATTGAGGATTCGTCTGGACAGGCAGTAATATTACCATCAAGGCTTCCAGGATTGTTCGCATTAAAAATCAATTCCTGGGTTCTTTTAATTAAAGTGACAAATGAAGGTGAGTTGGTGGTGGTGCACAAAATTGATAATACAGCAGCTTTTAGCAATGCTCTGTCAATTTCAGAGGATCAACATGTTTTTGCATGTGTTCAATATGAAGACAATAAAGTTCATCTCTCAGTAAAGGATGTTAATGATTGGAATAGTGATTTGCTAAAGGAAAACTTGGTAATAGACCATCAAAGAGGAAATATTGAGAAGATTTTCATAAACAATTATGTCAGGACAGATAGATCTCATGGGTTCAGAGCATTAATGGTAATGGAAGACCATTCACTCCTATTAGTTCAACAAGGTGAAATTGTCTGGAGTAGAGAGGACGGTCTTGCCTCAGTTGTTGATGTAACAACATCCGAACTACCTGTGGAAAAGGAAGGTGTGTCTGTGGCAAAAGTGGAACAGAACCTATTTGAATGGCTTAAGGTATGTCCTTGATATGTTTAACAAGGATTTGATACTGCCTAATTTCATTTTATTATACATACATGTGTGTTTGTTTGTGTCCTTAAGGTATGTCCTTGATATGTTTAACAAGGATTTGATACTGCATAATTTCATTTTATTATACATTCATGTGTGTTTGTTTGTGTGTATCACATGAGAGTACTTCTCATTAGAAAAATTAAAGTAAACAATCTTGAATGTTCATGTTTGGTTGTGTGGTTATCAAGATTAGACCCTCTCACACTTCCACTTGATATTGCTCTATATGTATATATTCTGTTGTTTTAATCTTAGAATTGGGATTTTTCTGTGGATATCATCTACTACTGCTCTACTAATGGTGGTACTTTCGTGTGACAATTTATATTGAAAGGGACATGTGCTGAAACTCAAAGGAACTCTAATGATTGCAAGCCCTGAGGATAAAGTAGCTATTCAAAAGCTTAGGTTGAGGAGTTCTGAGAAAAGCAAAATGACTCGTGATCATAATGGTTTTCGTAAGTTGCTTATAGTACTTACAAGGGCAGGAAAGGTTTTTGCTTTGCACACTGGAGACGGACATGTAGTTTGGTCTATTATGTCTCATACTCTGCGTAAATCAGAGGAGTGTGAACATCCAGTTGGGCTTAACATTTATCAGTGGCAGGTTCCGCATCATCATGCACTGGATGAAAATCCATCTATTTTGGTAATTGGGCGATGTGGACCAAGTTTGACTGCACCAACTGTTCTTTCTTTTCTTGATGCATACTCTGGGAAGGAACTCAATTCTTTGAGTCTTGCTCATACTGTTGCTCGAGTTATTCCACTGCCATATACTGATTCAACTGAACAGCGTCTGCATCTAATTATTGACATTAACAAACATGCGTATTTATACCCAAAAACTCCTGAAGCTATCGAGATTCTGAAACGTGAGTTTTCAAATATATACTGGTACTCTGTTGAGGCTGATAATGGTGTTATTAGAGGTCATGCATTGAAGAGCAATTGCATTCATGAAGTAGTGGATGAATACTGCTTTGTATTCAGGGACTTATGGTCAATTGTATTCCCATCTGAATCAGAAAAGATTATTGCAACAGTGACAAGAAAATCAAATGAGGTATTGTGGCTTTGGTTTTGTTGTTTTTAATTAAAAGAACATATTTTGTTATATTCTACTTCATCTAATACAATATCAGCATATGTTTTAAAAAAATTAATATTCCATCTGAGGTATACAAACATGCTTTATCCAAGATTCTTTTTTCTTTTAATGAGTATGTGCTTAATTTGACAGGCTGTCGTTTCTTGAGGTGGGTTTTATCATAAATTAATGTCGTGACTCATTATAAAGAATGAAATTAAGTTTTTGATTCGACCTACCAAATTATCATGCAGTGTAATGTTTGCCAGGCTTAATATCCAAGTTTGGTTATGCTCCTAAATCAGTATGCCTTTAGTTTTTCTAAAGTCATTTAAGTTGAATACGTAGTTATCTTTCAACATATCAGATGATCCCAAATAATATGACAATTAATGTTTTTCATCGTGCTTAAACTTCAAAATTTATAACGACCTTCTCTTTCATTGAATCTTCTGCCATTTCTTTGCTTCCTCTCTTCCTAAATTTGTTATTCACTTTCATTTCATCCAGGTTGTTCATACGCAAGCAAAAGTTATGACTGACCATGATGTCATGTACAAGTATATATCAAAGAATATACTTTTTGTTGCAAATGCAGCACCAAAAGCCAGTGGGGAAATTGGAACAGCAACCCCAGAGGAGGCATGGTTGGTCATTTACATCATTGATACTGTGACTGGTCGCATATTGCACCGCATGACACATCATGGTTGCCAGGGTCCTGTTCATGCTGTAAGTATTTGAGCTACTTTCCCATTCAAATGGTGCATGATATGAATTTGACTCGTATGAATATTATTACTGTAGGTATTTAGTGAAAACTGGGTTGTCTACCACTATTTTAATCTCAGAGCGCACAGACATGAGATGTCAGTTATTGAGGTCTACGACCAGTCTCGGGCGGTATGTCAGCCAACTTGTGTATTGTTATTTGATTATCCTTCTCTCTATCTAATTTTTGCTCTATTTTTACATGGTTTGTGTTCATCCATTCATTTTTTATTTTTGTGTTATTGTCTTTGTTCATCATTCTAATGTGATATTTGCTGGAATATATTTCACAGGATAACAAAGATATTTGGAAGTTTGTTCTTGGGAAGCATAATCTTACATCACCCATCTCTTCTTATTATCGACCAGAAGTTTCAGCAAAATCACAATCATACTTCTTTACTCATTCTGTGAAAGCCATAGAAGTGACTTCAACTGCCAAGGGTATAACCTCTAAGCATCTTCTGATTGGAACAATTGGTGATCAGGTATGAATTATTTGCATGACTGCTTTCCCCCCATGAAAACTTGAGATTAAAAGAAACAATATGCTTTTTTCTCATTTTAAATTTAATCTTAAAGCTAATGACATTCTTACTGTTTTTTTCTTCTGCTGCAGGTTTTGGCTATTGATAAACGATTTTTGGATCCCCGACGGACTCTCAATCCCTCACAAGCTGAGAAAGAAGAAGGAATTATTCCTCTTACAGATTCATTGCCAATCATTTCTCAGGTATATTTTGGAGCTGAAGTTTCCTTGTTTAGATACAAGCCAAAAAAAGTCATTGTTTATTTTCTTAATAGAAATTTGTTGTGTGCGATTAAAGATTAAAAGCATTAAATAGTGGTGTAATCATGCCATTATTTACATGATTTCTGAACACAAGGTGAGTTTTGAATTCGTTGGTAAGTTTATAAATTTCTTTCTTCTATCACAATAAATATCAAAATGCTTCTGGTCAGGGAGACATAACGTTGAAAAGGGGGTGACGGGTTGGGGGACATATTTTGGATGACAAAAAATTGTGAACCGACGAAGGACTGTGATCTTTGTTATTTAGATAGTTAGAGGCAAAGTACAGGACATGTTAAGTTATAGCTGTCAATTTATATTTGTTCATACATGTTGTGTACGGTAAAATTTTCAATGTACAGGGAGTAGCCAGAGAGTTAGTACTACATGTATCACAACTATAATAACTTGTTTCTAGTATACCATTATGAAAACTCGGAATTGGTTAATGATAATGAGGCTGGAGAAATGACTTTGATCGTTGCAGTGGCTGGCATTTACATATCTTCTTGCCTCAGTTAACGAGTCTATTAGTTCTGCTTGAGCAAATGCATACTAGTTTGATAAGCATTTAAAACCAACTTGGAACTCATGATTCTCTTTAAAGCTTACTGTACTTAACATGAAATTCATACTCATTTTGTTTGAATCTCTGCAGTCTTATATTACACATTCCCTAAAAGTAGAAGGTCTCCGAGGGATTGTAACAGTACCTGCCAAATTGGAGTCTACATCCCTCGTCTTTGCATATGGAGTAGATCTATTTTTTACTCAGATTGCTCCTTCTAGAACTTACGATTCACTGACTGAAGATTTCAGCTATGCTCTACTTCTTCTAACAATTGTTGCACTTGTAGCAGCATTGTTTGTTACTTGGGTATTATCGGAGAGGAAAGATCTACAAGAGAAATGGAGATGATCTGTCATCCATTTGTGCTCTATAATTTCTTTAATTTTGAAGGATTAAGTAGGTCTTAGTTTCGTTTTTATTTATTAGTTCATTTCGACGCAGAGTTCTTGTAGCTTGAATTACAAAAGTAATGTAAAATTCCGTCACATTCCATTGTTTGAGGTTAATGGAGGATATTGCTGATGTTGTAAATTGAGGATTAAAGAGGATAATCACATACTTCTTAGGGAAGTTGCTTTGTGAAACAAATACGGTAGGCACCTTTGATGAAATGTTTTTTTTTAATAATTGCATTTGATATTTTGCTCATTGTAATTGAAGTGTATCAATATCAACTATGAGGTGGAAGAAAAATATTTCTCTTAATTTTTTTTTGTCAAATTAGGAATTTACGTATGAATTAGAGTTCCTTATTTTTAATTGCTTTGATATTTTACAATTTAAACATGCACTAAATATTAAATATAAAGATTGACAGTTTTTACCATAATCTCATTAAAAGATCGACAATTGTTGGTACTTATTGTGGTTCCACAGTGAAATGATGAAAAAGAAACTAAAATCTCAAAAAAGAAGCCCATTAGCATAGGCTATTATAGATGGCCCATAGAGGAGGAGGATCAATGACTCAATAAATCGCTCTCACCTTGACTAAATTGTTTGCATGCAGATTTTTTTCATGAAGAGTGTGACTGAAAAGGACTAATCTTTTCCAATGAAGCCCCTAAGATTTAACATGTATCAAAGTTTTTTTTAAAATATATTATAAGAGGAAAAGTAAATCACAAACGAAACGACAAGGCAACTAAGGCAATGCAAACATCAAAGCAATAGACAGGCACGGAAACACCAAAGCAATGCAAACA
Organism: Cicer chorassanicum; assembly: GCA_037974735.1. Classification (NCBI taxonomy): domain Eukaryota; kingdom Viridiplantae; phylum Streptophyta; class Magnoliopsida; order Fabales; family Fabaceae; genus Cicer; species Cicer chorassanicum. Next base: position 66,986,608 of record JBBPBP010009777.1, on the reverse strand, counting down.
ATCTTGTTATGGATATTTTGACAATCAATGAGGAATCACTTTCAAAATAACACGAGTTAAAGGATAACTCTCTTAGGTTGATGATATGCTAAGATGGTTTTGTATATTTTTATTTTCTTCAAAATCTACAATTTGCATAAGCATATTGATGTTGCATTATATTGCATTAAAAAATATTATCTCAAAGTAACTAATGTATGATTGATTTTGCAATGATAAATTTGACTGCGAATAAATTAAATTTTAATTATAAGTGAGTTGAATATAAATTAATTTATATTTAAATAAATTTATGTAAAAATTTGTTGAACAATAATTAGAATTAAAAAATTACATTTAAAGTAAAAAAAATACAAATTTTAATTAAAATTTGAATACAAAATTAAGTTAATCGACTCCACCCAAATATATGAAAATGTGCTTAAAATCACTTCTTAATCTCGTCGTGAAACTAGACACACACCAAAGTTTCTTAATTAGCGACCAAGGTTGAGACTTTTATGAATAATAAAGAAGAGAAATTGTATTTTGAAACCTTATTTTCTTTAACACTTCGTTTATTTTTCATTTCTCTATTTTTATCCCATCATCAATTCTATGTGCATGGGTGTAGAAGAATAATTTTCCAATAAAAAATATGTGAAATGAGAAAGGGAAGCCACGTCATATATTGTTTTTCACGAAGATGACAGAAACCAAAAACCACGTCGTACTCCACACAAGCAGTACACACGACACTATCCTGCAATGTTGTAACTCAAAGAATCACCTCACCTCCCACAAAAAAAAGAAAAGAAAAACAAGTTGAGAATTCAATTCACACATACCACAACAACTCACAACCATATCCACCACTACACTATGAAAAGTCATCAACCAAAGCTTAAAACTCAACTATTCTCATGTGGCTTCTTCCGACAGTGTGGCCAAACCGTACTTAGCCCCACCGCCACAGGCACAACACCACCACTCCCTCTCACACACACTCACACTTCAACAACATGCGAATCCTCAACTTCATCATCTTCTTCCGCCACTTCCCAAAGTTTCACACAATGGAGATTCTCTCTTCCCACCCCCACTTCCACACCAAACACACCCCCACCCACTGACACTCACACTCATACTCAGAACCCTCCTCCACTTCCTTCTCCTTTCACAATTCCCAATCTCCAAGAACTCTTCCACGTGTCAGACATCCAACTAACCACTGATTTTAACGCTGCACTTAACCTTCTAGAACGTTCTCTCGTTCCTAACCCGCCTCAAGACCAACCGCCTTGTCCTCCTAACCTCATGCGGGCTCTCATCCGTAATTTACGGGAAGCCAAACCTGCCACCAAGATACTCTTCGCGCTTTGTCTCTCCGAGGCTAACCGTCGTGTCGCCGTTGAAGCCGGAGCCGTCGGCGCCGTCGTGGAATCTGCGCCGGAGCTCGATGGTGCTCCTGCGGAGAGGGCTCTCGCTGCGCTTGAGCTTATGTGTACGGTGCCGGAAGGTGCGGAGGAAGTGAGAGCTCACGCGCTTGCGGTGCCGGTGATGGTTACGGTCATGGGAAAAACCGGCGCGCGTGGGAAAGAGTATGCTATTGGAGTGTTGGCTGTGATTTACGGTGGTGATGTTGGGGAACAGTTGACGGCTCCGCCGGAAGAGGTGGCGCGTGCTGTGGAGCTTGCACTTCAAGGGGAGTGTAGTGCTAGAGGAAAAAGAAAAGGGGCCCAGCTTTTGAAGATGCTGCAGCATCTATCTCACCCTCACGCTCACGATACAAGTTGAGTTGGAGAGTGAAGATCACTCGCGCTCATAAAATAATAATAATAATAATAATAATAATAATAATAATAATAATAATGCATCCATTGTCAATTTGTTATTACCATCAGCTTTGTTATTATATGTCATTATCACTTGCTGCATCTGCATCTGCATCGTGTCTGTAATTGTATCACCATCCCTTTGTATTTTGAAATATAGTAAGTAATTATGCTGTTTATGATTTTGATAGTTGTTTTTTTCTCGATCACAACTATTATTTATTTATTTAATACTAATTTTCATACAAATATTAGAGCTCAATTTACATAAAAAAAAATAGTTCAATTAGTTAGAGCTAAACATTCAAATCTTACAAACTTTGTGAACTTGAAATATTCCCTCCATTTTATAATAAATGTCTACCTCATCTCAAAATTATTTGTCAGTGACCTCATACCCAATAAATAATCAACTTGACTCGGTGAATTAATCCCTACTAATACGTTTTAAGAGAGCAACACACCACTCATAAATAAATAAAAACCGCCCTTTGAATTAATGATCTTGTTAATAGGATGTTAAAAAGAAATCCTGCCCTTTGAATTAATGATCTTGTTAATAGGATGTAAAAAAGAGATCCTGCTAATTAATAGGCCACTATTTATAGCCAATTAAATTTAACATTTTAATTAAAAATTATGAGCACTATATACTGAATTATTAGTTTCAAAACAAAAATACAGGGTACTATTACACACAAATAATAATTAGTTAGTAGATATAGAAATAAATGTAATTATATTTATTGTTTATGGCGATGCTAACATGTGTCATAACAACACATTATTAGAATTCATATTTAAAAAATAAAATAGAATGCAGAATTTTAAACAAAAGAGAAATGTACAAATTTTAATATAAATTTTTTATTGTTTATATATATACTAACCTGTGCCCTTTGAGCGCATTTCTGATTCCTCATTAGTAGTAAATTATATGAAGATGAAAAAGGATTAGGAAGCAGTGGAGGGTGAAGAAATGTGCATAAGACAAGGCAAATGCCAAACTCATCACATCCTTTTCCATTTAGAGTCAAACCGATCTTCTTGTATTGAAAGCTTACTTCATTCATAACGTAACTGAAATTCAACAAGCCAACCAGCTTTTCCATATTCATATTTATTCATATTGTATTTCATATGAAATGAAATACAAAAAAAAAAGTATATGAAAATTAATATATTTAGTTAAAAATTAAATACCTTAAGAGTAATTAATAATTAATGAGTAATATATAAAGTGATACTTTTTATTGAGTTCTCCTATATACTATTTCTGTATCTACCTGACTTGATGGCAATATATGTAGAATAATTTGAAATTAATGTATAGGCAATGTAATTAATTTATTATACTGAATTGAGCGTGTCAGATTCACGTGGAGTGGGGTTAAATTTCTGGAGTAGCTGAAAATGTGAGTTTTTTGTGTAAGAAATATGTCAGATTTGGGAGAGATGTAGTAACAGAGAATAATGGTGGAAGAGAGTGGTGTGGCTCCATTTCCTGAACCCTTTCCACAACTAAGTGGGACTGCTTAATCAAATATCATACCAGTTTACGTTAATATTTTGTAATGATTTTTTATCAATTTTGTTTACATGTATGAATTCTCATTATATATATTATGATTTTTGTGTATTTTATTTCATAGAACAGAATACCATTTATTTACACTAAAGAGCAATATAATATAGTCTAGGTCACCAAATCCTCACATAATAAGGGTCAAGGGATTCAAAGTATCATTCATTTCAGCATCCAAATTGTGACTAATTTGTTCCCGGATCATTTATAGGATCTGAAAACTGAAAACGGTTTGCGCATAAGTTCGTAACTCACTTGTCAGTGTCGAGTGGATTCATATATATCAAAATCAAAACAAAGTATACTTGTAAGATTGTTGTCATTTTGTTTTAGTCGGATTTTCGAATATATAAATTTGTGAGAGTTATGCAACTTTTCATAAAAAATACATAAATTTATTCTGCTACGATGTTGGTCCAGATTTTGTAGCTCATCTTAAGTCTTGTAGTAATTTTTGTACTCTCTCTTAATAATATTTTTACTTATAAAAATATCAAAATCAAACACTAAATTATTTCATGTATAATATGGTATTCATTTCTTCACATCTTACAAAGTATTTTCACACACAATTAAGAAGACACACCCAACATAAGAAGGATGCATTTTTGTTAATGCAAAAGTTATATGTATAGAATAAATGATGAGTACAAGAACTAATCCAAAGTTCAACTTTACATAAAGAAACAACTATCAACAACCCAACAATTAATAAAAGAGATTAATAACAAAACCTAAGAGGAACACATTCAACGACTCCCATCTAAATAACACAAAAAACTAAAAGATTACTCAAAATAAACTAAGAAGAGAAACTATAAGATCAAGCATAAGAAAGGTTTCGAGGATGCGAGATTTAATACCACTTTCATACTAAATCTCAACTCAAAAATCTTAAGACATTAAATATATGAGTCACCTTTTATATATACAACATTTCATTCATTTATAGTTGATGTGAGATTTAACCAATCACACTTGAACTCAACACAAACCAAGACCAAACGTTTATATATGAAATCAAGAAAAAAGTGCAGGTTAGTTGGGATAACTAACTCGCACTCCAAAATAAAGGATGAATGATTCACAAATATTTCTGAATAACAGCGTCAGCTAGAGAAAGAGAAAAAAAACTAAATTCTTAAAATCATAAACTCTTATGAAAACTAATGATAAAGAAATCACAAGTAGCTTTATGTTACACTATAACGTGGAAAGAGACAATCTAACTTCAGATAATCCAGTTGCAAAATATTAACTAAGTTTATTACAAATAGACAATTTTAATCATTTAAAATAGTTAGTTATGATTCAGTTTTTATTAAAGTTCTTTTAAGTTTTCTATGAATTATTAATTAGTTATTATTATTAAGTCTCTTGACTGTTTCCATTTTTTTTTTAATACAAGTATAAGAAGTACTCTCATTCATACGACATACAAAAGTTTGAGTCTAGCATTATAGCAAAATAAATCTACTAATCTTCTATAAAAAATTGCAGAATTTTCACTAGATCATGTATTTAAAAGTCGAACAAAATACAGTATAACAAACCGATAAAAGTAGTTAAGTTTGTTTTTATTGTATTCCATTCTAATATATATATAAATATATAAGCTGATAGTGCAGCGGTGCACATAATTGTAAAAAACCGTTTATTTTCTATCAATAATATATGAGGTAATTGAGGTCTTCTTTCTGTTCTGATTCTAGAATTAGTTGTTTAATATGGTATAAGGTATTCTCTAATTCATAACTTATCAAAACCATACCGTGGTGTTTGGATGTGCGACAAGTTTAAGTTAGAGTAGTACCCCTAGCTAGTAATTAATATGAAGCATATTCGAGCACAAATGTTGCTTCATAGGTCAAAATATGGCCTTAAGAAGAGAAACTATATATATGCAACAGTAATTTTTATTTGAATTATGTTACTTAATAACTCTTTTTATGCATTAAATTTCATTAATTCAAATTATTACTTTTCTCTCAACAAGGAAACGTAATATCCTTAAGAGTGTTGCAAGTGTAGTTTACTCTCTTTAAAACAAAATATAAATAAAAATAATTATTAAAAATTAAACAATGGTTAAAATATTAATTAAATATATCAATCTTTTGATTACCATTTTTATTTATATTTTTTTAATATTAATTAAGGTAATTGCATTACATTGTAAAAAAGAATTAACAAATTAGTATTATGTATTATCAAAATGTACTTAATGAATTAGCAGAAAATAAAATAAATTGGTGAGATGAATCATAAGAAGGAGGAATATAATAGTATAGAGTGTAGCTAGAAAGACTATATAGTAGTATGTACAAATTAAAGATAGACATATTGATTGGTGTTCTCTCATAAATGGGGGTTTACATTTTTGCATCCAACCCAAGGTCATGTCAACAACCTAAAGTTTTTAGTTATAGGTACTTACTTTCCTCAATTACATGATCATGCTTACGCAGCTTTTTGTTTTTTGGGTATTCACCGCACAACATAACAATTTAATGTCTAAAACCGGATCATGTCAATGTTTACTATTGTTTGCATCTGTGCCTTTCCAGTTTTAGAATTTATATTTTAAACCATATATTCACATCTTACTCATTACTTATTAAAGAATAAATTAATTAAAGCTCCAGCTACCTACGTTCAAGTTCAACAAATATTTTAACAAAAAAAAAAAACATTTTTATTAGTGTTGGTTTTTAGGGTTCACATAATTTATTTAGTTAGTTAATAAGAAATCACGTCATAAGGAAAAAATTATCCTGTTTTCACAAATTATATGCACGTACTTCACCCATATTGTTTTCATAAAGGAAAATTACTTTAAATTTCTCTTTTTATAATTAATCACTAATTTTTAGTTAATATATTGTGTTATTTTTCTTCCTGGATCGGTCATTCCATCTTGAAGAAGCATATGGGGTAGATGAATTGAGTTTGGATATCTCTCCTCCAACTAACACTCTCCACAATCCACGTCACTTTCCACTTTTTATATCTCTCTTCAATTCTTTTTATTTCTTACTTTTTCTTTGAAATATATAGAAAATGTTTGGCGTACATTGGAACAACTCATTAATATTACAAGTGAGAAAGAAATAAAAACAATTGTGATATGTTCATAATGTAATAGAAAGAGAAAAAAAAATTACATAGCATATGAATATATAAAAATTAAGGATATATATCTATAAATATTGGAAGTAAATATATGTAAAAGTCAAATTTACCGAATGATAAGACTTTCAAAATAGTTGCTTTAAATTTTTATAAAAAAATAAAAAATTTATTTAATCAAAAGACCTCAAAATAAAATTTACTTAATCAAAAACTTCAGTTTTAATATTTTTAAAATTAAAACATATAAATATTTTCTAAATTTAATATTGTTTCAATAATATAAAATCAGTTGAAAAAATATATTACATAATATGACT
>JBBPBP010009777.1:66963136-66979217 GCA_037974735.1 Cicer chorassanicum | reverse complement strand
AAAATTTAGGATGATAAAATGATGTAACAGTTTAAAATAATTTTTTTAAAAAACAAAAAATCAATAACTACTTATAAATATATTTATATTTGACTCTCTTTTTGTAAATAGTTTTTTCTATGAATATATATGTTATGGAGCCAAAAGTTTCTTATAAATTTAAATGAGATATATCGTATATCCTATAGGAGGATTGTATAGTTCACTATTTAAAAGTGAAAACTAAATATTACTTGAATTTTGAAACATATTTTATATATATATATATATATATATATATATATATATATATATATATTAAATTGATATTAATTTGTTTTTTTACTGGATCAATTTCATTTGTTATGGCAAAAATAATTGTGAATTTATGCTAACAAGAAGTAACTTCTACATTGGTTTGGTGTGTTGATGAAGTGGTAGATCAGATTTAGCCTTCTTTTTAGAAATGAGTTTTGGCTAAATATCCAGAATCCTCGTGTATCTTTTATAAATAGACATCATATGCTTTTTTATGTTTACTTTGACGGTGGATTTTTATGGTTTGTGGAGGCTATTCCTTACATGTATATCATTTCTTTCTAGAGTTTCATACTTAGATTGTCTTTCATAGGCTATTATGGCTTTTATATGTAGTAATGGTATAGATGATCTTATTTTCTTCGCCGGTTAAAACCTTTTTAGTTTTGGTTCTAATTTTGTTTATGTTGTTTTGTACTGAAGTACACTTGTATTGTTTTGACTTTTATTTTTCTAGTTTCCTCTCCTTTGATATGGGTCTGAGTACCCATATTTCACTCCTTTCAATTATATAGATTAAAAATCTACTTGCCTTTTAAAAAAGAAAACAAGTAACATGAGTGGTTGAAGTTTTAAGTGATTTTTAAAACGTTGCTCTACTTGAATAATTGAATTATCTTTTGGTATAAAATTCTCTTTTAGAGACTAATGTTAGTTGTTAAATAGTAATAATAGAGAGAGAAGAATGTTAGTAACATAGAGAGATCAAGCCTCTTATCTCCTTCTTAATCCCTCAAATGTAGAATTATTTATTGGTATATATAGTATGAAATTGATCTATTCCATTTTTTTTTTATTGGTTTAATCTTATTTGAGACATTTTTGTTGAATTAAAGTTAACTACATTGTAGGAGACTAATTCATCCATCCAAACTCAACATTCTTCGGTGAAATTTGTCTATTCCATATGAGTAAAATATATATACGAAGTACAAATACCTCTAAGAATAAGTGTGTCACCGTGCCCAACACTTGTACAACACCTCAAATAAGTATTTTTAAAATAATTTGTTTTTATTCGCTTCAGCACATCTTACCCCTTTAACACATCTCAAACACATCTACCATAGATTAAAGATGTGTCAAATCAAGAACGATGAATGGTAGAGTTAAAGAAATCAAATTTAATTAACTACAACATGTTTAGTTTTTCACTAGTGGATGCATTCATAAAAATGAAAAACTATCATATATATATATATATATATATTTCAATGTTGGTCTTATATTTTTTATATTAACATTGTCGAAATGTCCCTGTCTCGGAGTGTGTACTTGATAGCTTATTTAACTTGCGGCTGTGGCTGAATCTGCGTTTATCAAACCGTAAAAGAAAAAAAAAATGCTTATACGAATCTACAGAAAGAAAACTTGAAGCAAGAGAAACAACAAAACAAACTGGCCCAACAGGTTCGCCTAATGAACAAATATTAAAGATTGAGGGTCGAGGAAGAAAGATCAAATTAATGAATATTAAAGATTACTAATAAATATTTGCAGTTGTTGCATGCATTCGATCAGCGAATGGAATGTTCATATATATAATTGCTCTTTTTTGTGTCTGGCGGTTCTTACGTTCCTCCGATCTAATCGTAAATCTTAATTACGCACACAAAATACAAGTTTTCGATTTCGAGATTTTTGGACTTAATTTGGAAATTTATTAATTATTTCTGTGTTCTGGTCTGACCTAAGTACTTAATTATTTTCCTCCAAAATTTATTTAATTTAAAGCTGAACTCATAAAAGGGAAAAAGCTTGCAAAAGTTCACCCCACTCATGTCCTGTTGAGTATATATATATAAATCTTCTCTACCTCCAATTTTCCATTGCATCATCATTGTTGCTCTCTTTTTTTTTTCCTCGAATACCTGCAAGTTTTTTGGTTACCTCGTTCTGTTTCATGTTAAACTGTATTAAGCCACTTCTATTGTATTTTATTATTTGATATCTTTTTTGGCTATTATTTTATGTTATCATATTGTGCATATATATGCTCACTATATAGCACATATTTTGCGGGTCTTATCATTGATAACTTCTTGACACTCATGTATCCTCTCATTATCTTTCTATCTATTATATTACCAATATATCACTGCACAACTCTATTTATTTATTTCCTTTTCAAGGTGTATGGAATATGTATGAGTGTCCAGATACTATTTTTCCATATTTTATATACTAACAATTGTATTTGTAACAAGACTTATTGTACTTTTTTCTATAAAAAAAAAAGTTATTGTACATTTTTTAAACACAACTTAGATACATTTTTCTTATATATTTTGTGTATGGTTTTTAACTTAACCAATCATAATTTTATTAAATTTATAATTTTTTTTAAGTTTGTTATAATACAAAATATGTACAGTTTTTTATCTTCTCTTCCATTATTATATCACCTACTACAGTTTCCTCTATATTTTTTATGAGTAATTTATTACTGTAAGAGCTCATTTTTCTTAACTTGTGTTGTTAGATTAGGCTAATAAATCAGGATAGCTAGCCTAACACTTGTTTAGGTCTAAAATAAATTCTAAGGTCATTCCTTTCAAAAATAATAATAATAATAAATATGCTAATTATTCTTCTAATTCTTTTATTGAAATAAATTTATGTTTAGTCTAATAATTAATTTTTATTTTTGTTTTAATTTCTATTAATATAAAAATATTTACACACGAAGGACAAATATTTAGATCTTTTGAAGTCTTTGATTATGATAAGTAACATCATAATTTTTGCTTTCAATAATGACAATTAAATAGTAACATTAATAGAAGAGAAAATTAAATTTCCTTAAGTCATTATCAACTGACAAATATCGATATTGTTAGGTTGAACGTCATATCTTACTATCTCATCTATAGAAGAAAAAAAATTGAAAATTGAATTAATCAATTAATCATTTTTATATAGGTTTTAGAGTATATGAGATTTACAACTTTATTAATTTATTATGTGAATGTTTATAGTTTTGGATAAATTAAATACTTTAATCTATTACTATTATGATTCCATTATTAAAGAATATTAAATACTTTTTTAATTATATTAAAATGATATGATTCTTTGATTTATTTTAGTTCAAATATATATAGATAATAGGTACTTGTATGAAATATGAATACTTAGATATACCTAGAGAATACGTATTAAAATAATACTACCCTTACTTACACGTATAAGTTCGAGTGTTAGTTCGGATACGAATATTTTTTTAAACTATGAGTGCCTTTACCCTGGACCTAGTAATTGTCATCACCAACATCATATCAGATGTGGTTACAAAAGAAAGTTCGACGTCATTTGCTGAACAAAGGTCCATTAGTATTAATTAGTACTATAATTTGGACATACAGGAGCATGAGCAGAATTAACTAATCACTACCTTTTCTGTTCCTTCATTACCAGTACCAACACATAGTAACATCTTGCTAATTTTGATAAATAAATCCAACTACAATGACAACAAATATATGAATTAGCTTAGTATATTTAGTAAATAGTAATGATCATAAAGAGAGGGAATAAAATAACAAAGGCATAAAATTATAACTCATGTTTGATTTAAGAAAATAATATATTTTCAGTTTTAACCATAAAATTGTTATCTTATTTTCTGCTTTTGAATATTTGTATCAGAAACAGTGAAATCAATTTTTTTGTTGCTTCGTTTTATTATAGAACACAGAAAAATAGAATAAAATTAAGGTTACAACTTTTTTAAAAAGGAACTGGGGAAGACATAAATATTATTAATCAAAGCTGATGTTCATGAACTATCAGCCCAACTATAAGAGTTTGAATTACAATTTTAAAGCTAAATAAAAGCGAAAACAAAATATATTTTGAAATCTAACAGGCCTCTTTAATCTTTTTTTTTTGTACAAAATAATTTTGAAAAACTATTTTTTAAACAGCAATTTGAAAATGGCTTTAGAAATGTGGGAAAAAAAATCAACTAGATAAATTTGTTTTAAGGACATAGTTTGAATAAAGTAAAAAAAGAACATGTTTTGAAATTGGAAGATGACAAGTGGGGGACCTTGATGACAAACAATGTGATTAGGGTTGGTGAAGTAATGGTGAAGGTGAAGAGATTTTTAGCACAACAGTATGAGGTAGGGAGTTGGTAGTTCAATTTATTTAAGTTAAGAAGGATTGAAGAAGTTAAAAAATTAGAGATCAAGTCCTAATTGATGACAAAATACTAACTATCCACAAAACTACACTAGTGGTTAGAGTCAACCCAAAGGTGAAAGAACTAAATTAATTGTTGCAGTTCACCTAAGGATTTGGATCCCCTCCTCCCGTATTCTCTCCTTTCATCTCTACTGCAACAATCTCAATCTCGACCATTAATTAATAATAAAATAGTCTTCATAAGAGAGGAAAAGATGAAAATGGTTCAAATCGAGTTGTCGCAGCTAGGGCTCTTAAAAAAATTGGTTATGAAGTCCAAATTTATACTTGGATTTAAATCCATTTTAAATATCCTATTAAAATAATATGATTACAATTCAATTTATTTACCAACCGATTGGATAATTTATTTTTTAATTTGGATCTTATCCATGAAGTAGAAAAATATGCTCAATTTTGTTCGTAGTTTTTGTCATCATAGTTTCATAATGCATCAAATTCTTGAAATTAATAAGTTATATCAAATTTTTCATATATAATATCAAGTTTTCAAATCAATTAAAAAATAACCAGATTTTAATTGGTTTTGAAAAAAAATCAATTTTAAAATTAAATTTGTTGAAATCGGTCACATAACTAGAAATCAGTTATTAAACCATAATCGATTTTACTATCAATTATTAAACCAAAAACTGATTTGATTATACATCTTAATTCATTTATTGATTTTAAATTGGATATAATTTGATTTTAAAAAAAAAATCAACCATGCATTAGTGTCAGCAGAATCACCTAATACCTTACGTGTCAGCGGAATCATCTTCTAATACCTTATGCGATGATGATGGTGGAGGATGTTGGACAAAAACAATAGAGGGTGTCAGACGGCAATGATGGATGTCGAGCGGCAAAAATAAACATTGGCAGGTGTCGAATGGTGGTAAATAAGAATATAAGAAAAAAGAAAATGCAAAAACAAAAACAAAAACATTTTCTAAAATTGGAAAGATAAAAAAGAAAATAACCAGAACAATTAAAACACAAATATTGGAATAAGTTTTATGTTATCTATTTATTTTTTACAGTTTTTAATAACTGTAAACAAACAGAGCCTAAATTATAGGTTTTTACGAAAAACTAACAATCCAGCAGTAAACTGGATCTTTTACCTTAGTTTTAACACTTGTGTGAACTGTAACCATAGTATATTAAGTCTATACGGGGCTATGTTGAGTTTTCCCCATAAACTTTATGACATCATACATAAACTTTAGTACTAAGGAGCTATAAATATAGGCTCCCCATAAATTTTAGACACCAACAGAATATATGAAGCATGTATTGTTTCCTCACATCAATACTAATTACAACAGGTTAACTGCATCATAGACGCATGATTGTCTTCTATTCAGCTTTCGACATGGCATCTTATTAACTCATTCCCGAGTCAATCAATTAGAGATTCCAAGACAAATATCATCTTCTACACTGACATGAAAGTCATTTGCTATTCTCACGTTGCATGCAAGACTTGACCTGCTGAAATATTTGACAAAAGACAGGAAAGTTAAGGTTTGTCAAAGAAATGCTGCATAAATACATAGCTAAAGCTGCTAAACAATAAAATTCAGAAGATTTTAAAGAGCTACCAGATCATGGAATATAACGGAAGATTTCAATGTTTAGTATGTTCTTTCATTTTAGTCCCCCTCAAATTCCTCTGCTGCTTTTGTCCACATGGAATAGGGAAACGATGCTTGGTTTTTGGAACACTCTTCTCAAATTTCAGATCATCTCCTCTGATCATATAGACGTTCCCTGTTTCCGGAACGGTGAAGTCAGCTGGATTTCTGTTCACCATACATGAGACACCAGATGCGATCTTTAACGGCACAGAGGTTTGAGTACCAAGGATTTCCGGTCTGCGTTGCAGTGAAGCTTCTGTTTCGCAATAAGATAAGCTACACTGCTTAACAAATCTATTCTGCAGGGGTGAGTTGGAGTTCTTAATCTTTTCCTTTTTTCCAAACTTTGTTGAATTTTGACCATTGGAACCAGCATCTCTGGTAAACTTCTTACCATGCTGGGTTGATGAAGATGCACCAAAGGTTGGGGAGCCAATAAAACAGCCATGTGGTTTATCCGATAAATAACCTCTGCTGTAATAATCAGATGGTTGCCTTTTCAGGGTACCGTTAATCTTAGATGCACCAATCTCCAACTTGGTATTGCAATCACTAGGATAAGAGGTTCTTTTGGGAATTTGAGCATTAACACCGACATTGAAGGGTGTACGGGACTGCATGCCTGCATCCATAAGGCTAAGTAAATGCATGGCCGGTATTGTTTCATTAGAATACAAATCCAAAGAGCCCCTCAAATTTTGATGAGGCTCTATTCCATTATGCTTGCAAGGAAATGGGTATTCTCCATTCACCCTGTTGAAGGTTCCAGGACCTGTGTTCCTATTAAGTTTTTCTTGGCCTGTAGGATTGATATTTGTATAGTTAAGATCAATATCCCTCTTCATGTTCTGCTTATGTACTGCACTGGATCGGAGTGAAGTTATGTCTATGTTGCTACTAGTAATCTGATGAGAAACAACCTTTTGCGGCAAATCATACCCTGAGGAAGCACGATTTGGGGTCAAGGATGCCCAAATGCGAGAAGCTTCGCTATCCTGATGTAATATATTCTTGTGCAAGCTACATCCTCCCATGGCTTGCAAAGTAGCATTAGAGGAAGCGCGCTCTTCAAGGTTCCCATTAAACTTGCAATTTCGTACACTACCAAGCTGGCTAGAAACCATTGGTGAAAACTGGAACCCACTTGACAGCTTCTTTTGGGGCTGAGGAACCTCATATCCAAAGTGGGGTTGAGGTGGACACGGATTATTGACTCCCGAATTACTCTCATCGAACGGAGAAAAGTAATGAACTGGCTTTCTTTTGCTAGGATTCACATTCACATTCTCTTCTCTTGTGACCATGTTATTTTTCTTATAGCTTCCCTGAGATTTCTCCTTATGCCCCCCCTCTTTTAACAAGCTCATCTTCCCTTTTCCGTTTACACCCGTGCCAGACGACATCTGTGCTTTCCTACTGATAGAGGATTTTTCTACTGAGGAACATCTATTTTCCACGTCTGGAAGACACCGCTCGTACTGATTCTTTGCCAAGAGTTCCACAATTTCCATGGGTATATCATCTAGTGTTCCCTGCTCAGACACCTCAGCTGCTTGTTCATTGTATCTTTTCATAATACCAAGTTGTTCCACAGTTTTTCCTGTACCAGTAATTTCCTGCAAAAAGAAAATCATGATCTTCCGAGAAACATGTTTAAAGAAGTCAAAATGATTCAAATAGAAAGCCTATATACTAAACTCTGGTCAATTCTCACACGAATGAGGAGAAAAATTACATAGTTTGTCACAGAAATGAATCTCATTTTCATATCAACTAATCATGAAAAGTATTCTGTGAGGATTTTTGTGGCAACTTACTTCACAGTGAACTTTTCCAGAAATAGTATTTGTTGTGTGCCTGGAAGGAATGCTTGGTCCTCCAAAAACATTGGTTTCACTGTTTTTTTTATTAAAGTGAGGTACTCTTGAAGTGCTCTCTTGCAAAGGCAGTGAGAAGGGACGGCGGTTTTCCATTTCATGGATATACTTTGTATGGTCTGACGAATAATAGTTTAAAGCATTGTGCAATTCCTCCTCCTCCAGTCCTTTTCCATTCATCACCCCTTGAACAGAAGGGATTGGAACATCTGGGGGCAAACTGGACCTGATTTTTACCCCTGAATATGCAAATGAATCTCTGACATGCATGTCATTTCTCTGGCAGTTTAAAGAATAAAGTTCTCCATCTGTTTGCAGCATTTTCCCCTTTTCTTTGGATGGATTGAACTCATTTTCTATTCTTAGGGTGTGCAAAGGAAAATTATCCATCCCTTTCCCTGTGAACACGCCAGAAGCTAATCTAGAAGAAGCAGTTCTAGATGCATACGCCTTATCTGTAGTATACACAGTGCCCTTATTTTCTCTTCTCTGTCCTTGTTGTGGCTCAGGAATCAAATAATTGTCTACAAATTGATTCTTTTTGTTCTTCTTCTTACCCACGATTTGGCTTCTTTCAAATTCAGGTTTACTCCAGTTGCCTCTCTCAGTAACTTGCAAACCTGTTTCTGCTAGTACACCTTTGGAATTGGATCTATTATTGAAAACTATTTCAGTTGTTTTCGCATTCCCATCTAAGTTTCGACCTTCAACTTCAGTCCTTTGAAAACACGTACTTGCCGGTCTCCTCACTTCATCTAGGAGCAATTTCCTTTTTCTACTCTGACCCATATTTGTTATAGTCGGATCTCCTTGACTATCCACCTTTGCTGGGAAAATTGAGTGTAACCGTGAAGCTGCAGAAGTATTGGAAATACCATGGGATGTGGATTCTTGTATGGCAATTTTCTCCGTCTTCGATTCACCATTTTCACTCAACAAGTCAGTCATCAAACGCACCTTCCGAGGTCTCCTACGACATAAACCGGTGGACTTTTCTGAATGATGATCCAGAAAATCATTGTCAATCATGTTGTCTGTACTTCCTGCAGGCACAGCATGATTACGAGCAAATGATTCAATAGGTGGTCCAGTTGCGTGATCATATTTATTATCTGCCTCCATGGCTGTCGTCACTAAATCTTTCTGGAATTGGTTGTCTGCAGAAGTTGTTCCTCCATTACAAATCTCAGCAGAATTCTTATCCATGCATTTAAGATTGTTATCAAGCTCATCATAAGAAACTCCATTACTTTCAAAGCCTGTCCCAATTAAAAAAAAATTACCTGAATTGCAGCTTTAGAAATAGAACATATTGCTATAATATACACAAACTTGTCGCTTCAATAATACAATAAAATAAATAAGAGTACTGCTGCTTGACAGGAAAATATCCTATTCAGCTGAAACTACCTCTTTTAGATGTGCGCACTTCTTGTTCAAGGCCTGGATATATTTTAGGGTATGGAACACTAGTTACTTGGTGACTGAGATTATCCTCCAATCCAATCTCAAGGACGGAGGAAACAAAAAAAATTAAACCGCCTACTTAAATTAAAATAATAAACAATATATACTCTTATATAACTGATATTGAAGTTACCGATTCTGCTGCCGACTCCAACTCCGACTTTCTTTTCTTTCTCAATACTAATTGGTAAGCAACCATCAACACTGCTCAGATTTGTATTAAGATCAATTTCTCTTCTCACAATAATGTCAGACATTGGATCTTTTTGAATGGCAGATTTGAGAGCTGCATTACTACAATTGGTATCAAATCTGCATCCAGTACTGCAATGTTTAAAGTCTGTTTGGTTATCTTTGGAAATTTCTTTGGAAGCACTGTCTTGTTGAGAGTTTGGACAACCGCAACATCTGTATTTTGGTACATCTAATGGTGGAAGTGATGGTTGCTTGTCAGACTCATCTACTGGAAACGGCCAACAAAGCTTCCAGTCTTTTTTTCGAATTTCTGAGACATATCCACTGCACTAACAATAATTAAAATAGTGTTAAAGATTCTGAAAGGGAATCAAAAGACAGTTACCGATTCACATAAGAAATCTAATCTTCAGTTTTTGTTCTGAAGAGAAAAGTTTGATATCACCCCATCCCAAATTAATTACAAAATCAAACACTTCTCAAAATAATTCTTCAATATCCATAAATTTCTATATGTAGGCATCACCAACCATATGACTCTTGAAAATCAGTCCTAATTGCCATGCATTAAAAATTGAATGGGTTCCAACTTAGAAAATATTGTAAACAACACATTGCAATATTGTCGTATAGTGAATAAAAATATAGTAGGAATTAGGAACTTCTCTAATTAAGACAATGTAATCAACTATAGACACCAGCTACAAGATAATATAACTATATATGTTAAGGAAGACAAACTAAATAATTCGACATGCTCCACTCCTCCTCATTCTGACAGAAGTTTTTTTTTAATGGCAAAATATATTAATAGAAAACGAAGTATAAGGTGTACTCCAATCCATTACATTGCGATTAGAAAGCCCAAAAGGAAAAAGTAAAGTAGGTTTTTAAGAATATATGTGGCATCAACGCATACCGTATTGAGAAATGTTCACATTTGCCTGCATCCCTCTTACCAATAGGATCGGAAAGATCGATAGAGATTGAGTCAATCTGGATATACGACGATCCCATGAACTCGACCAGTGACAATATTGTAATCACCTTGCAAATAATTTTCCACTACTGTGCATGTACATCTGCACAGTACAAGCAACCGCAGCTAGAAGCACAAGTAGTGTTTCCTATTCACAAATAATAAATTCAAAAAAATCAAATTAAAGTTTGAAATGGAAATAACGGGTCTAATTGTCTAAGAATGAAGTCTGTGCCAATGTAAGGAAAAAACTTGTAACTTCTGATAACATCTTAATTAATCAAGCTTTGAAGAAAACTATTAGGGTTCATGCAAATCTACTAACAAATGAAAAGGAAAGGCAAGGTCACCAAAGTCAAAGTATAAAGCAATATAGAAGCAAAGAAAACTCCAAACACAGTAATTAATCACATAAAATGATAAAATGCAAAATAATGAAAGTTCCAAAACCCTAGGTCAAATTCACTAAAACCTTCAATAAAGACTCTCAAAGTTAATAATAGAACATTTGAATCGTAACAGCAATAACAAATAATCATGTCATTCATATAATTAGTTCAACGATAGAGACAGTTAACAAAACCCAACAAAGCACTAGGGTTTTTTGAAATTGGAGGCGAAAATGGTCATATTGCAGCTAAAATATTCGAGATAGAAAAAATTAATGCGTGGCAAGAAACTAACCTCACAATCGCATGTTTAAGGAGCTGAAAATAAACAAGAAGATGAAACGATGCACAAAAATCCATAAACTAATTAATAATTTAATATCCTAGGGTTCACCGTTTCAAAAATAAATTTATCTCTCTCATCAATTATAAACAAGAATTAACTTGGTTCGAATTAACAAAAAAACGCGAGAGGAAGAAAAAAATTGGAAGAAAAAAAAAAGCGTGAAATAGCAGCAATAAAGTTAAAAGGAAAATGCAAAGTAAAAGCTGAAGTGGACACACCATAAACAGTACAGTGAGCTTAATATTTATCAAACAAATCAAAACACGCTCCAGATTTTCAAAGAACAAGTTCCCGATTACAACGGAATCAATCATTGAATTGTGAATAGAGAGTGAAAATGATTGATCTAAAGGAGAAAGGTACACGCGAACTCACCTGCACATCACCGCACACGATCTCACCCAGCTTCGTAACCGATTCTCAACGGCTTTCCGAAGAAAAAAGACCGAATGATAGACCATTCGACGGAGAAGCAATTAAGCTCAGCTTGGAGAAATGATTTGCTACTACGCCAACATAATTTAAGCGCGAAACAGTCACAAACCCTAGAGAGAGAAAGAGAGGGGCTTTCGATTCTTTCGGGATGAGAGAGAGTGTGAAGATGAGAGAGAATTTTTATCTTCTTGTCCTTGGAAGAAGATGTGTTTGTATTAAATATTTTAAATAAATTAAATTAAAAAAGAAAAGAGAAAAATACCGTAGCAAGTCATGTCTATGTAGAAAGAGAATGTTAAGAGAGAGAAAGATAGATCGAATGATTTTTGAACACGTGGCGATAATGTGCGGCTCTTATCACTAACCATTTATAACGGGCTTTTGTGTTGTGGACGGCGAGGAAACCCTAGAATGAAGGGTGAAAAAAAAAGCGGGTACAGTACTCGCGCGTCGATCTCACGCTTTTCTTTTTTCAGCGCTTCATTTATTAATTTGTACCTGTCGTGTCATCTAAGGTTAAAGGTACTGATCATGCCATTTGCACATTAAATGTTGTTCATTGGTTCGTGTTTTGCACTGTCTTTTTGGGAGAGTGGATATAGGTAGACTTTGGAAAGTTATTTGAAACCCTAAGTTTTTGGTATTTTTTTGGAGGGTAACGGAAAATAAGGCACGTTTAACCCTAAATATTGCAGCACACACAATCTCAATTCTGTCCTAAACCAGTAGTGGTAGTAATAGAAAAAACGTTATTGCTTTTTTTGATTAATAAAAGAGCGATATTCTCGAGTAAGCTTTTTAATTCAGAAAATATATTGTCCTTAAGTCACAATTACATACACAACGCGTATTCAAATTTATTGGTAAAAATTACTATGAAAAGAATATCTTGAGAATGATAGACAAGATTATGTTAATCAAGTAGAATCACATAGAACGGGTGATTTACAAAAATTGTTTATGGTATTTATTTTTCACAAGACAGCAAAAGAAAAAGTGGGAAGAGTCTAATTTTATATTGGCGTTCAATAATATAGGTTATTTGAGTTAAATGATATAAGATAATATTTTCAGATTCAGTTATCAAAGTGACACCTCATTGAAGTTTAGTCTTATAAATCATTTGTGATCAACATAAAAGAAAGTCGTCGACTATTCTTCGAGTAGTGTGTTGAATTTATATATTATTTTTAAATAGTATAATTTATTACCAATATATTCTAGATGGTTTTCTTGTGTATTTTGTAAATACATATTTGATTTTCTAATAGAATTATTAAAATCACAATGACAACTTCACCATAAAATCAAACATGCATTACGTGTATATATATTTTCGTCTTTTTTCCTGTGTCTAGGTTGAGTGCCTTTGTACTCTTCTATAATTGGAACTTTGCTTTACTCTTTTAAAAAATTAAGATACATGTAAGTTAATTCATAAAACCTACCGCAATAAAAATTTGAAGAAATTTCCATACAATTAATATTTTGTTTTGATCCTTGAAATTATTATGTGTAAACAAATTAAAAAAATATTTGTTATATTTCAAACAAAAGCAAACAATTTGTTTCCAAATTTCGAGCAATGTCTTCCACATATAAGTCTAATTTTTCTTCTGGAGGGTTTTATTAACCTGAGCTGAATATAGGGAGAATATTATTTATATCAAGGGTCTAGAACTGAGTTTAGATTACCATGCATAATCATGTAAAAGGTAATGTTGTATGTTAATAAAAAATGGTATGTGCTATCTAGGGAGTTTACATCACCCAAAACTTTCTTACCATATACTGTTTCTTTTTTGTTACAATAATATAAGCACTGTTTCTGCTAATTAAGAAAGTAGTAAACAGAATAAATTAGTATTAATTTCTAGCGGAAGCTTCTTCTGCGCGTGACATTGACCCTCAAATACGTATTACACATTATGTAACTTTTTTTATAGAAAAAATTGTATAACTTTTATATAAAAAAGAGAAATGTTAACTACATGTTTAAGCAATTAAAAATAGTAATTTTATACTTAAAATGTACTAGAGTTTGTATTTTCAAATTTTTAAAAGTTGAAAATTTATTCTTTTCCTTGCAAATATTTTAATTTTGATTTTCTTAACTAATGTCATAATGTCATAAAGGCACGGGTTAGCATGAACTTATAAAAAATAGTATATTGGTATTTTGGTTATTATATATATGAAGAGGTGTCGTTGTAGTTCCTTAATATATTGAAACTGCAATAACATTTATAAATATATCTTTTATTGATAATTTGATGAACTAAATTAACAAATAAAAATATATTATTTATAAAAAAGAAAACATAGTCGAATACCAAATTAATTAAATAATAAGAGACAATTTAATTAATAACCAAACTTACTAACAAAACATGTTTAGGAATTTTTTTAATTTTTCTGGGAGTAATTTAAATATATTATAAAGATATAATATAATAACGGTTTTTATCATATTGAAGGACCAAAATAATATCATATTCTAAAAAAAATATTGTTTAAGTATAAACCGCTCATATATCCCCTTAATTTTTGTCTCCTTTAAAAATAACTCAAAGCATTAATAGACCATTTACATTCAATTGATCTGGTTCCTGATGGGACCAATGGATCGAATTTCTTAGTGGAGAGTTTACAATGAAGCTAAATAAATGGCTTCTCTCTTCTATTATATGCATGTCAAAACTGAACTGTATCTTCCATCTCCGCAAATATATGGGTCAGTGTACAAAATCGAGAATGGTGTGTATGTAGAATTTCGTTTTAAAGTTTAAAAAAAATGTTATATACACATATAAGTACAAGGAAGTGGCTGCATGACCCATGTGACCATATATGAAATGAAACCAATGTAATTAAAGAAAGCTGTACAAAATTTTCACACTTGTCAAAAATCCTCCACACCTACCCCACGTACCATCATATTATACCCAAATAAAACGACCCATCTATGTAACACAAAAGAAATTCATTTATTTTTTGTCCTTGGTTTTTCTTTAAAAGAAATATTGTGTCCTTGGTTTAATTTATATTTATCATGTAGTGGAATATATGCTTTTTCCCTGTCAACTTTAATTTGTACAACACTTTGCTTCTGATGATTCTCATTTAAACCACCCAATCATATATATAGGCCTGAATTATACAAGCTAGTTTAATCATTTATGCGGAGTACATAAATTTGGTGGAGAATTGGAAATGGAGGAAGGTTTTGACATTGAGGGAAATTTGATTCTCCAACAAGACCCAGATGTGGGGGAGGTAGTACATTACATTACAAACACATTTTTAACAATGATTAATTTCTATCTATGGAGAATTATGGTTTTTTTAGATAAGGAAATAAATTTTATTTAAAGGAGAGTACAAAGAGGTACTCAAATGTTTACACAAAACAGAGACTAAGATCTAGCATTATAGTAGAATAATTTTACTCATATTCCATGAAGAGTTTAAAGTAAAATTCAAATCATGTGCTTGAAAATCGGAAAGAAAAAAAAAAAAAAAACACTACACTGATCCAACTATGTCCACCTTACCATAGTCCAAAGGCATGCAGCAAAAAAGACAAGACCCTACAAAATACACTTTCAATGCGTTGGAGCGTGTTTTCAGAATGTAACTGAAACGGTAGCTCTAACTTTCTTTTATTTCTTAATTTATCTCATGAGTTCTTACTAACGACAAGTGTCTTAAGCACTTTTAATGGATCAAAAGAGGAAACTTTGTATTATAAATAATAAAATTTAAATTTTAAAAAATTAATACATATATTTTTAAGGGTGTGTCTAACACAAACCTTTCGATAAATTGTTTTTAAGTGTGAACTTTACTCTTTCAGGTAAAAAAATGAATATTTCAATAATAAAAAAATGGAGACAGATTAATATTTTATTAAGATTAATATTTTATTAAAATTTATTAAAAATAGTTAGATTCATTTTTGGACTAAGATTATATTAGAAAGCTTCACACTTTCAAATACTGTATTTCTATATTTGGATTAGTAACACACGCTTTTGAGATTTGTTTTATCTTATGTGTATTATATTTGGAGTACTCTTCTCCTTCTATATTTATAATTTATGAACAAAAATTATTGATGGACACCTATAATTGACAGAGAAATTATTGGTGGACATCTATAATAGACAGAGAAATTGACATGATAGAGAGATAATAAGAGAGAGAAAATGAAATGTTTAATGTAATTAATATGGTGTTGATTTAAAGGTAAAACTTGTTAT
>JBBPBP010009777.1:66939664-66958821 GCA_037974735.1 Cicer chorassanicum | reverse complement strand
AAGAAAATATAATTATTGAGTTACTTATGATTTTTTTTAAAATTGTGAATTTTTATTTATAGTGGTGTCGATAAAATTTTTAAATATAAAATTATGTAATCACTTATTTAAGTTTTTTAGTATTTTTTGTTAGTTTATAATATTTAAAAGAATTGTAAGTTAATTTGAAAAAAACAATATGTAATTATATAATTATGATAATTTTATCATTTAAATATGATATATCATGTCATGATCAAGTGTGTATCAAACATAAGTAAATAAAATAATATTATCATGTGCGCATCAAATACATTATAACATAATATTTATTACTATTAACTTTATTTTAAATTATTTTATGTCTTTATCCTATCTTATCCACCGAACAATCTCACGGTTTGTATCCTCCATTATATTAATGTCTATTTATGTCCTATTTGGAGATGGATATACACAACAATAAGTTGAAAAATGTTACAAAATATTAAACGGTGGGATCATTATCTATATTTTGTGTCTATCTTTTTCTATACGAAGTAAAAATGGATAAGATATCAACTCATTAAAATTTCGAAATTATCTTAGAGTTAGATGTGATATCTTCAATCAAAAATTACTATTTTTTTATTCCTTAATATGTACCTTTAAGCACTTGTTAGCAACACTCCACTTTTATTTATTAAGTAATTTTACTTATTTATTAAGTAAATTAAAGTGAATCCATTAATAACTAAATTAATACTTTTTTTATTACAATAGTCATTTTTAAATACTAATAAGTATTATTTCAAAAATATTTTTTAAGAGTTTAAATATAAAAGTAAGATATTAAAAATGTTATGAAAATTGTGTATTTAACTATTTAAAAGTTTAATTTTTGTTCTTTTTAAAGTAAAGTTTGTATTTTTTTTAATTATTCATTATATCTTACCTTGAAACTTATATATTAAGATGTTTTACTTTTTTTTAGCTTCAGGAGATTGCAAAGCGGGGATGCAACTACCTAAAACATTTTTTTTTGTCCAGGTCGCATCTTGGAATGCTACCATCTATTCGCTTTTATTTTTTATAATAAATGACTAATTGTTAATTTAATAAATAAAAATAATTAAAAAAATTAAATTATATTAATAAAATTAAACAAAATAGTCTAGGATAAAAAAATCAAACAAAATATATTTTATTAAAAAAATACATCAAAGTTAATGTGCTTGAGTAGCATGACAAAACAAATAGCGTATTATGTTATCTTAACAGTTTCCTCTTATTTTGCAGTTTATTGTAAATAAATCT
The DNA here is from genome assembly GCA_037974735.1 of Cicer chorassanicum. Lineage (NCBI taxonomy): Eukaryota > Viridiplantae > Streptophyta > Magnoliopsida > Fabales > Fabaceae > Cicer > Cicer chorassanicum. Next base: position 66,957,546 of record JBBPBP010009777.1, on the reverse strand, counting down.
ACAACTTTATTTTATTTTGTTAACAATTCCGTGCAAAATAAAAAAGACTTCCTAAATTAATATAACAAATTATTTATTATGACACATTCACTCGCATTAACTTTGATGTATTTTTTTTTCATTAAATATATTTTGTTTGATTTTATTAATATAATTTAATTTTTTAATTATTCAATTAATAATTAATTATTTATTATAAAAAATAAAAAATAAATAAAAGACAATAAATGGTCGCATCCTTCTGTTAAAAAAAAATCAAAATAAAACATCCTTACAAATACTATAATGAAATATATAAACAAATCTGATAAATAAATTAAAAATGGATGTACTCAATCTTAATTTAAGACTAAATACATTAAATTTTTAATTATTATTTTTGTTTATATTTTATTATAAAATAGTACAACTCTAAAATAAAATATATAAAAATAATAATTAATAAATTGAAGTATTTAATTTTTTAATATACTTTATTTATATTTTATTTTGGATGAAATATACTTTAATTTATTAAAAAAAAAATTGTATAAAAACGTTTACTTGTTGTAGCATGGCTGAAATCCCATCTCCTTGAGATTCAATTAGCGCGAAAACTTGTCTTCGTTACTTCCTCCGAAAAAAGTACCGCTACCATGTCATCGAATCCAACGGATACAGGACACTTACAGTTCCTCCAGATAATCTCGATCGTCAAATTAAACCTTTCTTGTTTCTATTATTAATAAATAAATAAATATAAATACAAATATAAATTAAATTTCAAAATCGATAGAGAGAGGAGACTAAACACCACCACTCCCACGGCGGAGTCTTCATCACAACAAATTTTCCGGCAATCGTTCTCCACCTTAAAAATCCTTCTCTGCATGTTTTCATTTCATCGTTTACCAAAACTTTTTCTCTCAATCGCCTTCGGTTCCTCGCTTCAAGAATCACAATCCGTAACGATCGCGAATTAATGGCGCCACTCTCTAGCTAACGACACTCCGTTTCGTTACCATTAGCTTCGGTAAATGTTTTCAAAACTCAATTCAAAACGGCGAGTCGTTAAGAGTCACAATGTGATTTGAAATCGAAGCTTCGCGAGATCGATAACTGTTCAGCATTTAGCGTTTATTGTTACAGGTTTAAGCAGAAACGCTGATGGAGAAGAGCGAAACGACGCTGGATTTAGCTTCGAGGAAATCGGCGAGGCAATTGGATTTCACAGCCGTCCGTGGAGGTCCGACATTCCTGAAACTGTCGCCACCGATGCCACAGTCACCGTTGCAGTCGCGTCTTCCGGTGGAGTTGCAATCGGATTTTCAGTCACTAGGACAAGGGCCGTGGTTACATTCACAGCCATGGTGGCTACAGCAGAGAACGTCACAGTCTCCGGCAATGCCGCATTTACTATCACCGCGGTCTCAGTTATCTTCGCCGGTTCTTCGATTACCGCACCCCGCGCAGAAACTTCCGGTGAAGATGTTGCAAGTGGTGTAAGTATTCTTAACACTTGAAATAAGAAAAGGGAAAAATAGAAAAGTCTTAATGCATGTTTGGTTTCAGAATGGACTTTGCTAAAGCTACAAAGTGTAACATCTGCAAAATTTGCACGGTGACTCACTGTTATTTTATCAATTCAAACAGGAAACCAAACATACACTTAGTGTAGTACGGTGTATTCATTTAGAACATTGAATGTATCAGTGATGTGTATGTTTGAAATGTTAGCACTGGTTGAGATAGTATAAAATCAGAAGGCTTTTTTGGAAGTTAGCTTCTGTTTGAAGACAAAGATTTTTGTCTATAATTTGATTAGATGGTGTAAAAAGCGTGATTCTTGGAGAATTTTTAAAGGTAAAGATGGTCGCATAAGTTTCTAGTGTAAAGAGCATTATTATGGATAAAAGCCTAGAATTCCTACCGACTGTAGTCAATAATTTATTTCACTTGTCATTTATGTTTTTCACTTGGTTTTACTTTTTGCTTCCATGTTTAAAAAAAGAACTTGGTTTACTTTGTAACTGCATGTAATCGGAGCATCATTCTGAGGTTGGTTATAATAATCTAATTAGTGGGTAAAAAGTGGAAACAATAATGCTTGTATTTTTGGGGAAAAAATTATTATACATTTGCCAGTTGCCACTAAACTAGGCGATTATCAAATAGACTAGATTGCAGCCATTAGTTTTCATGAAAGGAAAGGAAGTGACCTAAACTTGTCAATAAAAACATATTAAATATTTCATCTGTCCATTTTAAAAGGTCCTCTCGAAAAGACTGTTTTGTCTCTTACTATATAATTGAATTTTGCCTAAGAGTAAGAACTTTTGTACTAATTTGATTTTTTATTGTTTTTGAATGCATTTGTTTTCCTTCAGAAAGCAGGAGTCTCCTGGATCACAGCCTCAAAATAATGCAGGATTAAAGGACAACACTCCAAAGAAACAAAAACAATGTAACTGCAAAAATTCTCGATGCCTTAAATTGTAAGTATTTTAGCTTCTCTATGTGAAAAGCTTTCATCAAGAGTATTTTATCACATGTCCATGCTATATCTTAACATCTTGCATGCTTTATTTTGGTGCTATCCTTAACTAACAATAGCTAATTTTGCAACTGCAAGGTACTGTGAGTGTTTTGCATCTGGGATCTATTGTGATGGCTGCAACTGTCTAAATTGTCATAATAATGTGGACAATGAGGCTGCCCGACAAGAGGCAGTTGGAATAACATTGGAACGCAATCCAAATGCTTTCAGACCAAAAATTGCAAGCAGTCCGCAAAAACCACAAGTTTCTATGGTTAGTAATTCAACCCCCTCAAGTATTTATAGTTGGTGTTTTGCATCAGTCTTTTGAGCTAAAAAAATGTGATATTTTAGCTGACTTGTGGTGCATTTAAATGTCTTGACCAACCTCAGGAGGAAGTGTCTGAAATTCAAGTAATAGGAAAGCACAATAAAGGATGTCACTGCAAGAAATCAGGTTGCCTTAAGAAGTATTGTGAGTGTTTCCAAGCCAACATCCTCTGCTCTGAAAATTGTAAATGCATGGACTGCAAGAATTTTGAAGGAAGCGACGAACGAAGAGAAGTCTTTCAAGAAGAGTGTAGTCTATTTCACATCAGACAGGCAACTAATGCTGCCATTAGTGGAGCAGTTGGACCCTCCAGCACTGGAACCCATATAACACCCAAGAAGAGAAAAATCCAGGAAATATTTTCTGGCAAATCAGTCATAGGTCAAACTGTTAACACGACTGCTCAATACCGACAGGTGCTTTCTTCTTTGCATTACTGAGAGGATTTACTTGGAATATTTAAATAACCCTTTAGTTATTATTTTCCACTGTAGGGTCAACATTCTAATTCATTATGATTGGATTCGAAATCATATGAAACCTATAAGGCACTAACATTGTCATATGTTTTTTTACAGTAACATTGTCATAAATAATTATTACTGCAGACTACATATATCAACTTATTAGTTATATTTTTATCCCTTGGAACCAACAATTTGATTGTTACTCCCCCTGTTAATGTAGTCATCAGTTTCCTCCACGTTTTGACATCCAAATTGCAATTAATATTTTTTACATTATCTTAAAATTTTAATCAGGAACTTGATCCTTTAGCTTCATCACCTTTATACCTGTCAGCTTCCTTTGTTTCTGACACTGCCAACACAAGAATTTCAGGGTCTTCAAGATCCACATACAGGTGTGTGATTTTTTTTAATCATTAGGCGAGGAATTAACAGGTGTGTGATTTTTTAATCCATATTATGATTTGTTTATGAATACAAAAAATTTGGAATTAACAATATTTTATGCTGAAGGTCTGTGTTGGCTGATGTCCTCCAGACACAGAACGTGAAGAATCTTTGTTCACTTTTAGTTGTTCTCTCCGGAGTAGCTGCAAAGACAAATGCAGGTTTTGACTAACACATGGATAAATACTATACTTGTCTTATAATTATTTGATGGGAACTTGTGTAATCATTGTCATGAAATTTTAAAAAGTAATTTTTTTTAATTTAAAACTATTTTTTATTTTCTTTTTTGGTTGGCTAACAAGTGCCCACTTGTTAGCATAACCCTTATTTGATTTATCTACTGTGTGGTGAATGATTGAGAATATATTTGTTTTCATCTGCGAACTTTCCAAATTTCATGCTGCTAGGACATTTATTTAATTAAGCATAACTATTAAGTATTTCATGCTGCTATGACATTTGTTTAATTAAGCATAACTATTAAGTATTCTTTTACGCTTCAATTTTTTCCTTTCTTTGCTGTTATCTAGCTTTTCACTAGTCCTCTACTTCACACATTTGATCTGCGAGACCGATTGACATTGTAATTGCTTTTCAACTACTTTCCAGAAATGAGAGAGAAAGTAGTTAGGAAAATAGAGACTGGTAAAAATGAAGCTTCTATTGCTTCATCAGCTCAATTGCTGCAAGACAATAGAGAGGTTGTCAAGGCTGTTTGTGAGGATCATGTAAATATAGACGAGGCAGATGCAGTTGATATTGACAACCGTAATAGGCCATTGTCACCAGAAACACTTGCATTGATGTGTGATGAACAGGATGGGATGTTTTTTGGTAATGGTTCTGCAAATGGAGTTGCAATTGACAACACTAATCAGAATATGATTCAGAAGTCTTCCAATTCTGATGGATGCACGGATGTTTATGAAGAACAGGAAAGGCTTATCCTGACCAAGTTCCGGGATGTTCTTCGTGGACTCATTACTCTTGGTAGCATAAAAGGTTAGGCTTTCATGTTACAATGCTGAAGCTTTTACAATCGACATTGCTGGGGAGAATTTAACCTGTGTTTTCCTGTTTAAAATATAGCTGTAAAATTCTATGAATAGTCATTGTGAAAAGCCTCATTTGTCTATAGCATCAATGTTTTATATCAAAAGAGATCATATTTTTGTCACACTTGTATGTCCTTATGAACCAATAATATTTTTTCATGGTGTGATGGACATACTGATTCAGCTGACCACGTAGTGTACCCATACCTGGCCTCTTTATGATGCATTATACTTCATAGCAATTTGTCTTACTGATTTTACTCTGTAGAAACATCATATTCATGAAATTAAGAACGATAAGTTGGAACATAAAAATTATGAAGCCATATATTCATCATAGCAGTGTCACCTGGCTGTCATGCATCAGCTTATATCTGAATCAAGAAGAAATTCTGGTAATCAAGGAAGAAAATGGTGACAAATTATAGAAATCGGCATCGTTCTCAATACTCCTATCGTTCCTTAAATGTTTAGACAAAAGGAGAATTATCTTTCTCTGAGAAGCAACAACTCTGATTTTCCTTGTGTTAGAGCTCAAGCTCCTCTGCCACTTTTTTTATACGGAATATATTGCATTATTTCAGTTTACATTTTTCCTGTGTTCTATCAACTTGTCACTAGCTCATTCTCTGAGAGAAATTGTTCTACACACCCGATATACTGCACTGTTGCTATAAACAGCAGCCCGCTTTCTTGATTTTGAAATCTCTTGTTAGGTTTTAAATTTTTCCACTACTGAAAATTCAAGGAAGTGCGTATCTGTTTGATTAAGTCTGTTATGCGAGTGAGGTAATGATTATTTTCTCTATTCTTTTAGTGTCTTAGCACTAAACTAACATAAGCCAGAAAGTGGGAACAGACACAAATGAGCGTCTAAAGTGGGAAAATTTCATCTTTAGGCTTTAGCCATGTTTGATTGGATACTGCAATAATTTGAAATAATTGGTGTGAACCTAATAGTAGCTTTGATAGTTTATTTAATATCAGTAACCGAAGCAACTGAAAGAATAATAATCCATCTGATCCTTAATCCCTCAAACTTCTATATTAAGAAGTAAGAACTTCACTAATTTTGATTTACTAATATTAGTTATCTTTAAATTTTAGAAACAATGTACTCTTCATTAGTGAAGAAAGATGTGGGAATCAAGAAAGAACCTGCAGACAATGGTGATAGGGGCCACTGCTGAAACCGACGGAATTCTCAGCAACTGCACTGCCAATTGCTCCATCCCAGCGGTTATTGAAATATACCAGACAACCTATGCAAAGACAAATGGACATGATACTAATGATCTTTCATCGAGATTGCCTGCGGATTGAAGAACCGGGGCAATAATCTGATGTATCGTGAAAGACTTCCTAGTGACACGACTTGTATATTGTAGTGAAAGGGTTACTAGTGTTTGTGCAGCTTGGAATTGCTGCCACAGTGCCACTTATGTGCATAGTTAGATATTGGTCCCGTTCCCTTACAAATAGTTAGTCTGGAATAGCCAACAACTACATGTAACTGAAACCTCTTGTTTTCAAACGTTGGTAACTAAGTTTTGGTCTGGACAGATATTTTGTGTTTACTTCAAGTACTGACATGTAATTTCGTTTAAAATCCATGTTTAGCCCGAGAAAGATGCAACTTATATGTGAAAAGAAAATTCAAGTGTGTCTAGATAAAGTAATCTTCGATAAATTGGTGAAGCGAAAAGATAATATATAAAAGAAATATATTCATATTAAAGTTTTAAAACAATGAACTAACAAAGTATCAAAATTGTAATAAAGTACAGTTTCCTTTAGTAGTACATATATTAATGTGATTTTATTGATAATATTGTCTTTTTTATAGGTACAGTGTATTCATTGTCGTTTAGTATTGATAAATTTTTGTCTTCATTACATGCTTATGGAGTTTGAGTCCTTGCCACTCGAACCAACACATTAACGATCCTATGTACATAAAATGTAAATTTATTATGTAAAAGAAAATGTAAATTTTATAGATTCAAAAATATGTAATGGGTCTCATCAGAAAGAGATGCAGTAAATTATTTAGGTGAGAAAAGTATATTAATTGAATAAAAAGTATAGAAACTATAACGGTATATTTTTTTAGAAATTCAGATGTTTATTTCTATTAGGTTTTCTTTTGGAAAAAATAGTCATCCCCATAATTTATAGATCAATTATTAGCAATATATTATCTAATACAATCTGCTCGACATAGACTCTTTGATTAATTAAAATTCAAATGAGTTCAATCAAATCATATAAGTTCTATATGATTTTTTTTTTTTTATCTTACAAGAGATAATAATTGTGAGCCTCTGGATTTAAATCTGAGACAAAACGTCCAACTTAATCATATCGATATATGTCAATTGAGGTAAGTTTAAGGACAATTCTACATAAATTTTAGTGTGATTCATTTGAATTTCAACCAATTAAATAATGTATATCAAGAAATATGCGTTAAATATAAGTCATAATGAGGGGCCAACAAATAAGTGAATTACATGAATTTATTCATATATATGGTTATTGTTCTAAATTTCAAATTGAAATTAAGTAGCTAAAAACAAAAATATGGTTTTGATTCAATTTGATGTCATATAAATAAAACTAATTATTAGTTAGAAGTTAAATTTCTATTATAAAATAATAAATAATAAATAAATATATTTAAACTGAAGTTATTTTCTATTTATTCAAAACTAGACATGACAACTTAACAGATTTTTTCTCGAAATTCTACTATGAAGAAAAGATAAAGGTGTTTAAAATAATTATTTTATATTATATTTTTAGCTTCTATATACATATACTTAATATACTTTTATTATAAACTTTAGTCTATTCTTAGTATACAAAATTTAATTCAATGATTTTAATTTTATTATTGTTAATAATTATTATTTTAATTTACTATTTACACTAAATATGAATTTAATTTGACATTAAAAAACAATCATCTCGTTGAAGCTTCTATCATATTAAATTATAAATAAAATTAATTTTAACCTCAAAATATAGATTATTCATTAATATATCCTCTTAGAGATCAATTTTATTTATGTTTACACATAAAAAGTACTCATACATGTCTTTTATAGAAGAGAAATAGGTGGTATAATTGCAACGAAGCTTCGACTCATGGCTTTATCATAATAAAATTCAATTAGCAAGATGACGACACAAAATCGAGGATGCATTGTTTACACTCTAGAGACGAGAGAGTTTAGAACAGCACGATCCATATGATTTTCAATTATTGTGTTCCTTCCTTCAAATCACTATACCAAATTAACACTCCCAGATGAGATTACTTTTGAATATTGAAATCCATTTTTTTACAACACTGATGTGAAAGGAATTACTACTGTTATTTTAGGTTTGCTGAGGATTGTAAAGTATTATTTCCGAATATATATTTATAAAAAAAACTTTAAATAACAAAAATAAATATTCGTTAGAAAAAAATCTTTAAAAAATGCAAGAAAAAACAAGTGTTAAAAAAGTTATTAATCTTGTTGAAAATAAATGGACGAGACAAAAAGGAAGCTACCTTTTATCAGTACCACCGTAGCTTGTAGGATACATAAGAGCTAAACGATGAAAATCGCACCCGCGAATACACTCCGAACACTACACGTGCTGACTCTGTTAAGTCACACGTGCCTCTATCAGCATCTAACTGCAACCGTAACCACTACAACCAACTCCCTCAAGTTGTTTATTTATAAATTCAGAACGCATACGGCACGCGTAAGCAGAGCCATAACCGCTCAACCACACGCTCACAATCACAGAGCAGCTCCAAGCCACGAAACAGAATTCAAAATGGGAGAAAAAGAAGCCGTTGAAGTTCATAGCAAGTTTCGATCAGAGTTTCTGCAAGTTCTTCGTAGTAGACGAACTACTCAAGGTTCAACATAAACTTGTACTGAATTCAACGATCTTCATCGCTGAGTATTTTTGTGATTGTGCATTGCAGTGATTCTTTTAATTTCTTCAAGAACTGAAACTCGTTTATTATGTATAATTTTCAGTTCCGTTAACCGTTGAAGTCGCAAAACCAGTGACGAATCGTTTGCATCAGAACTCTCCTCCATCAATCGACGAGGTTTCAAGTTTCAACACTTATAGCGTCTCTTTTGTTCGATTTCCTTCTTCATTTGCTTGTTCAATTTTTGATTAAAAGTTATTTAAGTCCGTTTCTAAAAGGTTAGTTGGTTAAGTGCTCTCTCTCTCTATATTAGTCAAGTACTCACATCAGACACGACACTGATAATAATTTGAGAAGTTGAATTAATCGAATAATCAATATAGAATAATCAATATAGGTGATGTGTTAGGTTTTGCCAAACGGACACTCAAACACACATTTGATATTTGTATCTTTTATTAATATATAATTTATTTTCAATTTAAATATTTTCTCTCTTTCCTAACTTCTATAAATATTCTCATATTCAATTTCCTCACAACTTTATTGCAGGAGATTATGAAGTCTTGTCCAAAGGCAAACATAGAGAACCTCGAAGATTTGCTCGAGGAGGAGAATTTGTACTTAACTATAGAGGTAATTATAATTAGCTAATTAATTCGATTTCTATGGAGTTGAAATTTGGATCGATATATTTTGTTATTTGAATTTGATTTTTAGGTCTAAACTTTAGAGAATATAATTCGTTGAACTTCAAACAATTGTTGATTTTGTAGGAAGGAGAGCAAGGACGATTGCCTGTGTTGATTTTGAGCTTGAAGGAAAGCCATAAGCAGAAAAGAAGGCCTGCAGTTGTTTTCCTTCACAGTACAAACAAGTATAAAGAATACATGCGTCCATTGCTTGAGGTTGCTACTGAATTTTCATCACTTCACTCATTGCTCTTTTGGTTCTAGCTTTATGAAATAGGATTTATGATTGATTATAATCAAGGATTTCATTTCTGTCTTTGGTTTCTATTTTTGTTCTTCATGTTTCAGGCATATGCTTCGCGAGGATATATAGCAGTTTCGGTTGATTCTCGTTACCATGGTGAACGTGCGAAAAGCGCAACCACCTATCGTGATGTATGTGTTTGCTTTGCTTTTGATTTCATTTAGTTCTGATCAATGGCTTGAACTATGTTATTTAGAAACTGATTTGATTTTGAAATCATTTTCATTTAAGTTTTGGAACATATTCAGATTAATAAAGTAAATTACTCATATAATAAATTCTTAGTTCCAAGATAGATTTTTGATTTGCAAATTATAATTCAGTTATTTTTGTAGTGAATTCCAAACATAGGTGTTTGATATTGAATTTAAATCAAAATGGCATTTATGAAAGTTATCTTATAGAATTTAAGCTTTATGATAAGTAATTTGGCTTGCATATTTATAATTTTTCTTTTCATTTCATCTTTACATAAAGAAGAAATTAACTCTTTCTTAAATATTACTCACCCCGGGTGAAAAAAAAACAGGCTCTTATTTCCGCATGGAAAACCGGAGGCACAATGCCATTCATATATGACACGGTAAATTCCTTCCTTGTGTGTCATGCTGCTTTATTTACTTTGGTGGCATTAGGCCAGTTTGAACTCATGATTACTTTGGTTCAGAAACGGTGTATTATTCCTTGATCTGGCAGGTATGGGACTTGATTAAATTGGCAGATTATCTAACACAGAGAGAAGATATAGACTCCTCTAGGATAGGAATAACTGGAATATCACTTGGAGGTTGGTTGAGAGGAATATGTCAGATACCAGGTCTGTTGTGACTGATCAGTCATCACTAACATAATTCCTTGACTCAGGAATGCATGCATGGTTTGCTGCAGCTGCTGATACTCGCTATGCTGTGGTTGCTCCTCTGATCGGTGTTCAGGTGACGACATTGTATGATTGAATGAAAGCTTATATTTAACAAGATGCACTTCTAATACAACTACTTGAACACTTTTTGCATCATATATTTGCAGGGATTTCGATGGGCCATAGACAACGATAAGTGGCAGGCTCGAGTTGACAGCATAAAGCATGTTTTTGAAGGTATGACGATGTATTGTTTTTGTGTTTCGCGTGTTTTTTTACTTTGTTTTAGTTATTGCTCCTGCTTCTTCGTTTAGATTTATATAAAATGGACATCACTGTTCATATAATCCCACTGTTTTTATGTGTAGTGCTATCATAAATTATAGTTAGAATTTCAGATGTAAGTATGTACAGTCAAACAATATCTCAAAAGATTAATGTTCTCATTTACGATTTGTTATTTATAAATTATGATAGGCTGTCTATAGATTGATTTACATGGTGAAGTTGGAATGGTGTTTGAGTATGACCTACAAGGGAAATATGATATGAATCTAGATCCTATTGGTTACTTATAGCAAGCAAGCAATGAACGACTGAACAAATATTCTGAACGTGCCATGGTAATTACATTCTAATGCTCTTGGGTTCATGTATGCAGTTGCTCGTGATGATTTGGGCAAAGGTGCTATTGACAAAGAAGTGGTGGAGAAGGTCAGCTAAGTATTTATAATTCCAACTATATTTGTCTCGTGACTCCATATGAATTGCTATATGCTTTGGTATGTTTATTGCTTTAACATGTTTGGCAATGGTTGGTGCCACGGTACGTATACTATAATTGCTAGTTATTCACTCACTGGACAGAATTTCCATATAGAGCTCTGTCAAAAAAGTGTTTGACAATAGATACTGGATAGTGGATACTAAAATCAATAGTTTATATTTATGGATCAGGTGTGGGACAGGATTGCTCCTGGTTTAGCTTCCCAGTTTGATTCCCCCTACTCAGTTCCATCTATTGCACCGCGTCCTCTGTTTATTCTCAATAGTAAGATCCTTGTACTTGTTAATTCAACACTTCGAAATTATAGTTGGCAACGATATCCGTGCTAATTCATATATTGACAATTCAGTTTAACCGCACTGCAATACAAGTTTTGCATTTCATGAGGGTATATCAGCTGCTCATTAGACCTATGCACCTGTATTACTCAATTAAGATACTTCTCGGGTTTTGAATTTAACTTGGAATTGATTCATTTTCTTGGGTGTTTGCAACTCCAGGTGCAGAAGATCCTAGGTGTCCCCTTGCCGGCTTAGAAATTCCAAGGACAAAAGCAAGTCAAGCATACGGAGAGTTTCACTGCATAGATAATTTCAAGGTATGAACTCATATTTCCTGGTCACTATCACTATGTTGAGCAATCTTAAACTTGCCCAATATGGCCTTCCATTATCAGTTTAACAAAAAATGCCTAGATTTAACAAGTGGCTGCAACCTGCAATTTCCATTTCCAATACTGCCCCATTCATTTTAAACCACTTGTAATAATAGATAAAGAAATGAAAATCCCTTGAACTAAAATTTTGCGATTGATTGCTTTGATATGCAGTTTATTGCAGAACCTGGAATTGGGCACCAAATAACAAAATTCCAGGTGAAGGAATCATCTGACTGGTTTGACAAGTTTTTGCGCCCTCAAACATCGATTGTAAAATTATAAACGAACTTGCTCTGGCTCACTCCAGCTACCTTTGTATGATTGTAATTTGTGTGACTTATGATTTTCTGTTTAATGTATCCTCTAGTCCAAGATAATTATAAACGAACTTGCTCTGGCTCACTCCAGCTACCTTTGTATGATTGTAATTTGTGTGACTTATGATTTTCTGTTTAATGTATCCTCTAGTCCAAGATATCGCAATAAAATGCAGAACCATAGTTGTGTTTGTCCAACTTATGCCAAGGAGACATGATTCTTTTCTGCTTTGAATGCACACCTTTAATGTGTTTTTTATGGCTTGATTTTGTTTCCTTGGATTAAATCCCTCATTAGAAGCATGTCTTGCTATTGCAATCAAAATAGAGGGTCCAAGGTCGGATCACTTTGGATCTGATCCTTGTCACTGCAATTCCTCCAATCCTTTTTCCCATAATGGAGAAAATTTCAAGACCATTAGATATGTAAATCCATTAACAGATGATAAATGGTGTTAGTCCAATAAAATCCAATGGTACATCCACTTAGAAGAAACAAAATACCCATCAATCAACCTGTGAAAGTAATTAGGCTGCCACATTATGTTGCGCAGTACTTAAAATTATCAAAAGCAAAATGTCCACCTTGAAATATGGCTTTCATAAAACTGGAAGCAATCAAGGATTATTCAAACATGTTGGTTGTTGAGCTCAATTCTGGCCTAAGCCCAGATACATGAAATCACATCGACACTCTGTACAAGTCACCTCTTTAATACATATCATAAAACAATGAAATTCATGTCTTAAATAAAATGTATACACTTTGAACAAATTAAGATTAGAACAAAGAACTGCTATATCAATTGCTAACTTGTTACCTAGATAAACATAGGACAGAAGTTATCAGAAACTAATCACCCTTTCTTTGGCATTGCTGCCAGCCTAGTGTACATTCTTGCCATAGACTGGTAACCTCTAACATCACCTGAACGCAGAAGATTACCTGCACCGCCACAAGAAAACAAGTGAGAAATGTCTTATTTCCTACTAGATTACAAGTTTTTCCATTCCTTTTTGTTGTTGTTTCAGTACAAAGAAATTATGGTGTATATATATTTTGTTTGAAATGAATTGGGAGCTTAAGGAACAACACATCCAGAAAGCATGCATGTAAATTCAAATAGCTAACAGTCGAATACAACAAAAGAGCCCTCATTAAGTGAAGCGTCAGATCCTAGTGGACCACCACACCTATTCTCTCAAACACAATTGGTCAGCATATTTATGTTTAAAAATGGCAAATCTTATGCATTTTCTTAATCCCCAAGTCCAACTTCAATCCGATCATCTATAATCAATGCAAAGCCATACGACAATGGATCCATATATGAATTACACGTATTGGCAGTTCTATTTTTCATTTGGATGAGGAGGGAGAATATAACTTCTTTTATTCCACAACACTAGAGACAAATATGAAAATGATATGAGATAGAGAAAGTTTGACAACCTGAATCACAATTCAGTGGGCTGTCAGGTTCTGGATGAGCCATCAAAGCAATTATAGCCCTACAGACAGACTGCAGAGTCCAAGCAGGGCTCCAAGCATTTTTCAAGATATCTAGGCAAATCTCTCCTGTCTAGAAAATTGTTAGAGCTTTAAAAAGTATTCATGAAAAAAATGCCAAGAAAAAAAAATCCAGTAGAATGAAGTTATCTGTCAAACTTAAAAAAAGAACAGAAGGAAAGCAAAAAAAATTAACAAGGCATTCGAATTCAAATCAACATTGCTTTTAGTATCCAATGAGTTCCTATGAAACTCAAACTGGAGGAGGCGGAATAGCAGAAATTAGTCTCTTACTTTATTAGCCTCTTATAAACTGTTAACACCATTGGTCTTGATCCATCTTTGTATTTTTTCATCAATTGACCTCCCCATCTAATGTTTACTATGCGACTTTGTTATCATACTACGGATAAAGATATTAAATAAAAAGTATAACAGGAAAAAACTAAATATGAATTAAATATTAAACCAACATTTGAAATTAATATAGTTATAATCTTAAATCATTGAAAAATAGAAATTTTAACGAATCTTCTTAAGATGTAATGAAATAAAAATTATACTCCCTCCAAGATTCCATCCCTTTGTACCCCTCCAAAACCACAAGCATGCATTAAATAAATTTTACTTTTGCTAATTTAATTAAGGGTAAAAGACTCTAAACTAATCTAACTTTATTATTTCTTAATATGTTTATCCAAACCTTAAAGGACCAAAGATTAAGGTGGAGGGAGTAACAAATATTTTAAATGTTAAAAAGATGACCTGAACCAAACCAACCCAATCTTAATTTGATTATTTGATTCAGATTGGCTGGAAAAAAAATTAAAAACTAATTCAATCACATGCAACATGTTTCGACTTTCCTAAAGAACAAACTCGAAAAGGTCCAACTTGTGAATACCCTTAGTTTCACACGGATGGTTCATAGCACTATAGTAGAGAATACTAGGGTATCACATCTCATTCAATCCCTATGCGAATGACTACTAGATATTTGTCAAACTACAATGCATCACTTAGATGAAAAGTTAGAGAAATCATTCATAATTGAAACAAATTAAGATAATAAAATTCTCTTCAGAAATCATAAGTGAAAAGCAACGGCAAACAACAAACAGACAGTCACTTACAGAGGGAATCATACTACCTTAAAATGAACATTCGGGTGAAATATTTTAGTCAAAAAACGGACTTGTGGTGGTTGCAGAGGATACTGCTCTGGAACAGAAAATGCAAGTTGGAAGACACCCCCTTCATAAGGAGTCTCTGAAGGTCCCTAATTGTAAAAAAATAAACCAGAGCAAATGTTAAATCATCAAAGACAAGTTGAATATCTTATATAGGGCCTCTTTGAATTCACTTATTTGAGTTTATCTACTGGTGTAAGCACTTGTGATTTTGTTTGAAAGAGCTTGTAGAAACAGCTTATGACATGTCCATAAACTATTTTCAGCTTATTCCCATAAGCTCTTCAACTTTAAAAACAACTTATAGCTTATAAATGAAAACAATTTGACTTCATTGTATCTTTTGTTATAGAAATAGTTTATATATAACCCTTTATATTATAAGTGTTTATGCCTTAAGCGCTTAATTAAGTTATTTAACCAATCAAAATCTTCTTCGAGATAAAGCATTAGCTAGGATACCTTGATAAGAGCTGTCCATTTAAAAATGTTAGAATCATCACAGACCAGTTGAATATCAGGATCAGCTGCCTTCTCTCGTTGCACCTCTTTGTACTCCTTGAATAGCCTTGCCCGCGATGCCTGAGTGAAAAACACAACCAAATCCAAATTCAAAGGTTAAGCTTGCTACAATAACAAGAGATGGCAACAAAAGTAGCTATAGATCCACACAAATGCAATTTTTTATTTTTTTAATTGTAACACACCATCATCTTGCAAGTTAATTCAAAAATAAAATAAATCCTCAATTTAGTCTGCAATGTATCATTCTCTCTGCAACTTAATCCCTAAATCGTATAAACATAATATGTAGTCTCTAAAGTACATGTTAAGATGTTAGTGACTAGCAAGACAAATTTCGATATACTTCAAAGACTAATTTGACGGATTTCACGTGTGGTTGGTTATGCGGTAGCAAAAACTTATCTTGAATGAATTGATTTTGTAAAATTAATTTTGACTGAAAGGAAATTTGAGGTAAAGTGATTTATGTTTGGATGCATTCATGTGAAAGTGAGTTAAGTGATATATCCAAGGTTAAAAATCAATTCTAAAGGCAAAAGCTACATGTATGGTTGGTTCTGCGGTGACTAGAATTGATTTTGACTGAAATGATTTTGGTTAAAAGTAAGTTGAACATAAATTGATTTATGTTTGGATATATTAACGTATAAGTGATTCTTATTGATCAGGTTCTTTGAATAATTTAAATCAAAATTGCTTTTGTAGGTATAATTGTAGCACTGCATAACCAAATAAAATACAAATGGTATAAATTCTGTAGCACTCATATTAACTCATACAAATTTGAAAAAAAATATCATTGCAGAAATTGTATAATATCTAAAGAGTCAGTGACTACTTCTGCAGAACTAACTAATTGACAAGGACATTAAAGATACAAAAGGAATAAAGGAAATATGTGTATACCACACACCAACAAATTTTAGAATCGATCCGTAGAAACTCCAATTTTAAGCTTCACATAGAATCAATTTTGACCACTAGAAATGCTTTACCTTTTGCAATCCAAACAACTTCAAAAAAGAGTAAAATCACGTTTAACAATGTATACGCACGTCAAAGGCATTTGAATGCCGATCCAAACGAGCACTGCAAATTCTAAGTGCATGTTTGGTTGCACTTTTGGAAGAGGCAAAATCAATTTTGGAGGTGTAGAATTGATTCTGACTTGTTTGGGTACTACTAAGCAAAATTGATTCTACTTCCAGGATTGATTCTAGCTTGAAGTTATGATTTGTATCTGAGTCTAAATGTAATTTTTATACTACAATTTATTGTTCAACTCACTTTTGTCGGAAGATATCTAAACATAAATCACTTTACATTCAACTCACTTTTGACTAAAATCAATTTTATAAAATCAAATTTATAAAATCAATTCATTCAAAATCAGTTTTAATCACCGCAGAACCAAACACACGCTAAACAAGTCAAGCTATCCACGTTGTCTGCATTTTCCAAACTATCCAATTTCAGCTTTGTATTTTTCAAGGTGAAACCGTCTTGGAACGCGATAAAATGTGCTACACCGTCTAACCAAACGATTACCGACTTCAAGTCGTAATCAATTCTAGATGCAAAAACAATTCTACTTGAGAACAACCAAACATGTCAAAATCAATTATGTATCTCTATAATCAATTTTGCATGCTTCAAAAGTGGAACCAAACATAGGGGAATTCATATACTTTAGAGATTATTCATTATTTTTATACACTTCAGGAGTAAAATAGGGAAAATTGAGGGTTTATTCTCAAACGACCTTTTCCTTATCAAAACCCTAACCACCCACAGACAATACCTACTAGTTAATTCAAAACGCACATAGGTTACTCGCAACAATTGCATCGATTACATCTACTCCAACCGGTAAATAAACAAATAGAAAAGAAGAACAATTGTGAGTAGTAACGAACCTGCATACTTGATAGCGCAAGATGGAAAGTAATCCTCTGAAATGAATTTAACTGCAGAATTCAGAAAAATATTTGGTCATGCGTGTTTATGGTCAAATTTGAGAAAATGTAAACAAATAGTACGAAGGACAAAAGATTGAACCAGGTGACTCGAACTTCAGATTTCGGAATTTGCAGAAAGGAAAGAATAATGAAATGGAAAATCGTGTTGGAGATCAATTATGGATCGAAAATGAAAAAATAAAAATGGATTAATTGGAACTCTGCAAACCCTAAAACTGTGGACCCATATACAAGACGATGGCGATCATCTCACAGCTGGCACCCCTATTTTCTTTTCTTTTCTTTTTGTTTGTTTGT
>JBBPBP010009777.1:66890196-66911078 GCA_037974735.1 Cicer chorassanicum | reverse complement strand
TTAAAGAGAAGGTAATTGACTTAGTCTTACTTAAAATTAGTACATTCTTTAAAAGAAAGACTTTTGGTGGACTCGTCGAATTTGATTTAGATCTTCCGTTAAAATACTATCTTAGTCTTATAAGGAGAACTTGTAATACATATTTTCAAACTTATTAAAATAAAAGAGTATGAATTATGTAAAATACATAAGTATTAAAATACACAAGTAAAAATACATAAGTATGAATTATGTAAAATACATAAGTATTAAAAATTTAAATGAATTATGTAAATTTTAACTAATAAAAGAGTATATTAAAAAATAAGTCATGCAGAATGTCAACTGCATTGAAAATAAACAAATACATGTGATGGTTTCTATCCACAAAAGGATGTCTTGCTTGATTGCTATCAAACTGAGATTAAATGCTCCGCTAGTGTCATTTATGCCAAATCATCCTCATGTTGTTTGTTGAATACCCCTTCATCATGATCGGTTCAAAGTAAATGTAGACGCGACCACAAATAACTGAAAGTGAGGCTTCAGATGTGTTGTTCGAGACTCTTTAGACTTCATCATCACTGCTTCATCGTGAAAGAAAGACATCCGTTGTTGATTCTCTTGTCGCAAAAGCCATAGGTGTGAGGCATGGTCTTCAATTTGCTCAAGACTTCTGTTGCCAACAAGTAATTCTTGAAGTGGATAACAAACTAGTCTTTCAAGGGTTGAAGAAAATGAAACCCTATCGTGGATATGTGTCACATTGTTTGCAAGAGTGTTAGGACTTATAGGACTGTATTTTAAATTTTTAGATTTTAATCACGTTAAGACGAGTAACAATGTTTTAGTCCTCTGCTTGTCTAAGAATATGTTAACCGTTAGTTTAAAGTTCACCTAATTTTTAAAAGTTAGCTTAATCTGTCAAGGTTTTTTGTTGCATAAGTAGTCAAGTAAACAAAGTTAAAGCGAAATACGGGAACCAAGGCAAAAATGCGATAAGACTTATGATAACCCGCCGACTCAGCAACTATATGGTTCATGACACGTGACGATGAGTAACGGCCTTCATCAATCAGCATGCACTCCTCGATATATATATATAAGAGAGTTTTCAATTCGACAAAATCACGGAGTATATTTTTCTACGTATTATTATTACCAGTGCTGTAGTTTACAAATTTAATTACTAATACTTTATAGGGACCCAACCTACCCAAAAGCAAACCACGGAAGTAATACATAAACAGGATGCGCCCACCGGTTATTCTCGAACCTTCCACCACCTATTCTTCTAACTCCTCTTCTTATTCTTCAAGCAGCGATCGCAGGCTAAACACTATTGCAAAACACCTTGTTAATCACGTTCAAATGGATTCTCACAACATTTCTCCTTCTCCAACCGCTTCTTCCGATTCCGTCTTCGCTCAAATCGTTCGTGCTCCTGAAGATCCTATCCTCGGGGTATATATTATTCTCTTTCTCTTCTAACATCACTGACTATTCTCACTCTACTATATCAGATCGCAATTTATTGATTTATACTTTCTTTTGTTTTTTGCCCTCCGATCTCATTAACATCGTGATCATAACCGAACAGCTTCAATTTAACCGATTCTACAGTTTTTTTTTAGATTATGTAAATTTGTTGCTTAATTCCTTGAATTTTGATTTCAATTATTTCCGCATGAATTCAGAAACGGCATGATTACGATGCTGATGGTTTGCTATGTTACGTATTAGAATTGTTTTGTTGTGTTGTGAAGAATACGCCAATTTGATAGTGACCTTCTTTTAGTTTTGTTTTATATACGAAAACTTTGTTACTGATTGCTCTGTTTTTTATCCTCTCTCTCATGTGTGAAAAATAGGTAACTGTCGCTTACAACAAAGACACTAGTCCAATTAAGCTCAATTTGGGTGTTGGTGCTTACCGAACTGAGGTTAGACTCTTATTTGCTTGCATTTCTGCAGTTCTTAATTATTTGCTAGAGTGTGACTAAAATTGATTTTCAATGAATTTATTTTGTAAAATTGATTTTTAGTTAAAAACGAGTTGAATGGGAAGTCATTTATTTTGAATATATTTAGGTAATAGTGAGTTGAAAAATAAATTTTAGTGTAAAAATAATGTCTAGACTCAAAATCTACAAATATTGGCTTCAAGTTAACATGTTTGGATGTATTGGCTCCAAAGCCAATTCTAACTTGAAGCTAGGATTTGGAGTCTTTGCCTCTAGAATTGATTCTTTGCCTAAAATTAATTGTTCAGCCCACTTTTTTTAAATGTATACAAACATAAATAACTTTGCATTCAACTTGCTTTTATCAAAACCAATTTTACAAAATCAATGTTCGTCAATGCCAAACCAAATATACATTATCATTCTTGCATATTTTTGGTCACTGAAAATGCATGTTAAGTAATGATGAGTTGATAAACAATGAAAACATCAATTGAAGTGGAAAGACAAGCTTTGAAACTCTATATATTCTTTATGACTTGTGAGTTTTACACTTTTTCTAATACTATATAGCCTGTGCCACTTACCAGGAAGGTAAACCCCTTGTGTTGGATGTAGTGAGGCGAGTTGAACACCAACTATTGAACGACGGGTTAGTACCTATACTTTCGTTTTGCTCATTTCTAACCAGAAATTTTTATTCAATTTTGGTTTAAATATGCATTTTGTCTCTACAAATATAACCTTTTTTTGCTTATAGTCCCCTTAAAAATATTTTTTGCTTTTGATCCTTGTTGTTTTGTTTTAGTCCCTAAAAAATTTGTTTATATTGAAATTGGTCTTAGTAATATGTGTAATATTTATTTTAGTTTTTTATGTCACTCATATTGGAGGGATTAAAATAAAAATATTTTACATATTATAGGGACAGTTCCAATATAATTTTTTTTTTCCAAAGACTAAAACAAAAGAGATAAACCAAAAGCAAAATGAGTTATATTTGCGGGGACTAAAAGCAATGGCAAAAAATACAAGTTTTTTGCGGGGACTAAAAGCAAAAAAGGTTATAACGTTCAATTTTTATATAAAGTTCTGTTCGACATTGTTTCCAGGTCACGCAACAAGGAATATATTCCAATTGTCGGGCTTGCTGATTTTAACAAATTGAGTGCTAAGCTTATTTTTGGTGCTGACAGGTATGTTATTATATTAACTTTTCTTGTTTAATCAGTAATTTGTTGTTTCAGTTTTTTATTCTTCCCAGTTAGTTAACTGTTTTTCTTTTTGCTTACTTTTTTGAATATAGCCCTGCTATACAAGAGAACAGGGTTACCACTGTTCAAGGCTTATCTGGTACTGGTTCATTAAGAATTGGGGGTGAATTTTTGGCTAAACACTATCACCAAGTAAAGTGCTCTGTCCTTAATTTTTCTCTCCCCTCTTTCTTTTTTAACTGATACTTTTGTATATAGTTGGGCTTACCTTGTTTGATTGTCTCAATCTTTTCAGCGGATTATATATTTGCCACAGCCTACTTGGGGCAATCATACAAAGGTTTTCACCTTGGCTGGTTTAACTGTCAAAACATATCGCTACTATGCTCCAGCAACACGAGGGCTTGATTTTCAAGGTTAGAAATTATTCTATCAAGCTGTGAAATGTCTATTCGATATTTTCAATTTGTATCAATGGTCATGTGCGTCACAATATGCATCATGATCAATATTGAATAACATATTTAGATTTTATTTCTCCCCTCTTTGTTCCTTATAGGACTTCTAGAGGATCTTGGTGCTGCTCCATCAGGATCTGTTGTTTTGCTACATGCATGCGCACACAACCCTACTGGTGTTGATCCAACACTTGAACAATGGGAGCAGATTAGGCAGCTGATACGATCAAAATCTCTGTTACCTTTCTTTGACAGTGCTTATCAGGCAAGCATTTTTTACATTCAACCAACATCGCTCTTTTTGCTTTCTCCCATTGAGAATTTTGTGTGTGGACATAAGCTACTGATGTTAACTTCAAAATCACAAATTCAACCACTTGGAATCTCTTGAATCCCGAATCCTCCAATTTCTTGGCATATTCCATGGTAGATAATGTCCACACATGAAAATATTCTTTCCATGTCTCAAATGCCCGTTTTTTATTGAAAACTCTTTCTAATTTATATCTATTTTTGTTCGACAGGGTTTTGCCAGTGGAAGTCTAGATGCAGATGCACAGCCTATTCGTTTGTTTGTTGCTGATGGTGGTGAGTTGCTGGCAGCCCAGAGTTATGCAAAGAACATGGGTCTTTACGGTGAACGTGTTGGTGCCTTGAGCATTGTAAGAATTTCAAAGCATTACCATCTTATTCAATCTGATTTTTTCCCTGATTTTGATTTGAATCTTGTTATCTTTTAAGCATAGATAATGTGATTTATAAATTTTCATTTTTATATAAAAGAGGTTGCCCAAGAGTTACATTCTTTTTTAGTTTCCCTGATTATCCTTTTCTACAATAAATACTCCCCAGGTATGCAAGTCAGCCGATGTTGCAAGCAGGGTTGAGAGCCAGCTGAAACTTGTGATTAGGCCCATGTACTCAAGTCCTCCCATTCATGGTGCATCCATTGTGGCTGCCATTCTCAAGGACCGGTAACGAGCCAAGACTCTTCTGCTTTCCTTTGTAGGACTAGAAAATATGAATTTGTTCTTGACTATGATTTTGTTGTTTCCTCACTGCTTGATTCTTACCTGTTTTGCTCATCTTTCAGAGATTTGTACAATGAATGGACAGTTGAGTTGAAGGCAATGGCTGATCGCATCATCAATATGCGCCAACAACTTTTTGATGCTTTAAGGGCTAGAGGTTGGCCTCTTTAAATTGTTTTTTTCAATTCCTTTGGCTTATCCTTTCTGGATGGTTCATTATGATTGTTGTTGCACCAATATGCGAGAATTTCTTGTTTGTTTGCTCATTCTTACTTATCTTAGTTTATCTTCTCCTGCGAGAGTCTTGCTAGGATTTTGTGTCCACGAAACATTTATTGCAGATGTGCTTATTTCTTCTTTAATTGAACAGGCACCCCAGGTGATTGGAGTCACATTATCAAGCAGATTGGAATGTTTACTTTCACAGGATTGAATCCTGCGCAAGTTTCTTTCATGACTAAAGAGTACCATATATACATGACATCTGATGGGTATGACTATTTTATTTCTGACTTATTCAATGGGTTAATATGAATATGATGCATATTCTCATTTGTTTTATGTTCCAAATGAGTGTGAACAAGACACTTGTTTACCATGCTGCTGTCCAATTTCTTTTGCTGTAAAATAAATATGAAGATGCAAAATGCAACACATTGGTGGTTAAATTTTAGAATCCATTTTTCTCTGAAACAAGTCATCATACATATATGTTTGTGTTTTCTGCATCATGCTCATTGTTATATATTTAGTGAAGGTTGCATACTTGTTATATATTTAGCGAAACAAGTCATCAAGAATTTATTTTTTGTTACCGAGGCCGGTTTTTAAAGACCAAGATAAATTCATGTAAACAAACTCAAACCAGATAATTTTGAAAGTATGTACTGTTTGCTTGTATAGGATTAGTTACCTTTTAGTTAGAATTACATTCCTTAGCATACACCTTACATTCGTGAGTAACTTGTTTTTGACTTGTGATTGTGTTAGTATAGTCAAATAGCTGTCATAGCGACATAGCATAGTAGAATTTGAATAAATCGTTATTGCTCTGCGATATGTACTTTAATACAAAATGCGCATTAGCACCATAGCGTAAAGGAATTAAAACAAACCGTTGTTTTTTACGATCTGCAATTGACAACAATGAATTCTGTACATTTTTTTTAAGGACTGTGTGATGATGCTATCTAATGGCTTTGCTTCTGCTGCATACACCACAGATTAATATTTTGGATATCCCTTAAGTGTAATCGTTCATTTATGCCGGAATTTCATATGACTCAACATGCACTGTTTATTGTGCAGGAGGATTAGCATGGCTGGCTTGAGTTCCAGAACAGTCTCACACCTTGCGGATGCAATACATGCAGCTGTAACCCAAGTTGCCTAGATTTTACTGACTGCAGTTTTCAACTCAACTCCTCCTTGATGGTGGATTTCATACTTTTGTGTAATAATTAAAATCTCATCAACAATAAAAATTTTATTTATATATAAAAATTATATTTTAAAAAACAACGAAGCCTTGGATTTGATGGGTGAATTACAGACAACTTTTCTGCCCACGGGGCTCCTGATGCTTTCCTTAAGAGATTTTCCTTTGTTAATTTGTGGCAGGTATGTAGGAAATCCGTTTTTATGTTCTCTTATAACTTGCTAGAAATATTGAAAAAGAAAAACGAGCGTTGTTCCCTGTTTGGTTTTGGCCTTTTGAGGGTTTAAGTCCTCGCTTCTTACTAAAAAGGAAGGTGGGTTTTTGGATGAAACGGAATATTTTTAACGATAATGGAGTAATTTTGACCAGTGAATGAATCCTTTAAAATCACTACTTGTTATTAATCTCCCCGAAATTCAAATTCCCAAACTATTTTGTAGAAGTATGGAGAAATTGGTCTGTTTCGATTGCTTCACGTACAACTCAAATTTGTAACGAGATTTTTTTAGGTAAATTTGTACATCAACATAAAAATTCAATAAATTAAACATATAACGTCCGGTTATATCAAATAATTATGTTTAGTATATAGTTTTAGGGGTGTATGCGGGTTAGGTTGAGTTGGTTTTGGCAAGATCTTATACTCGAATCCATTGATTATCTTTGGATTTGGTTGAATTTTAAATTTGTATTCCGATGTCAAGTTGAGTTGAGGGTTATACATAAATAGTAACTTGTTTTTTATTTTATAGGATAAACATAAGTAACAACCATAACAATTTAAATAAATAAAAATATATTTAATATTTGAATGTCTCAAAAATCATAAAATTTTAATCACATCATTTACCATATTTTAGTATACTAAGCTACCACAATTTTGATTTGTTTATTTTTAAAGTATTTACTATTTTCAAATAAAATATTAAAACAAGTGTTTAATAAATTTAAATGTAAACAAATTTAATGTTGATTCATCATATTTAATATTAATGTTTTAGAAATATTAATCGATTGATATTAAATACTATTATGAAATGTCTATAAAATCTATAATAATTATTGATTAATCTGAATATTATGTTTCATATTTGAATACGCCGTAAATTTATTTCTCATTTTATCTAAATAAAAAAAATTTAACAAAATATAACATTTAAATAAATAGTATTTAACTCAAATGAAGCTTTTTTCGCGACAATTTTTTTTATAAAGTTTCTTTACAACCATATTTTAATTTACCTTACATTTTATTACATAAAATTCAATATATTTGATAATTTTTTTTAAAAAAAAATGTATCTTGACGGAATGACATAGATAATCTAAGGAAAAATAATCTACACACCTTGTTTTGATTAAAAGAAAATTATGTAGAACAAAAGAAGAAGGCGCGACTGCAGGAAGTCTGGAACTGAGATGCCGTTGAAAAAGAATATTGAAATTCTATTGGACTGCTACTGCTGGACTATTGGGCTGACAAATGAGTTCAAATTGTTGAACTCATTACTCGAACCAAATATAAACAAGTTTCAACGAGTCAAGTCGAACCCAAAAATCAGATTGAGTTGAATTGGGTGATCGGGCTGGCGGGTCGACCCGCACCATGTAAAGAGAAGAGAAAATAAATTAAGTAAAAGGAATATTTTTTCTTAAGAAATGAATGACTTAGTAAGCAAGAGCGAGGTGAAGAATTATATAACTTCTCTTCTCTAACTTTGTTGTTTATAAAATGAGAAAACAACATAATTATAAGATTACAAATAGGTAAAAATTATAATTAAAAATTGTATTCAAATACAAACATATACTCACATCATTACAAAAAGAGAATAAGCATTCAATTACATCATATATCATAACATATTCATATATAAAAGACAGACATAATAAAGAATAATGTGTATGTGTTTTAAGAACTTGTTAACTTCATTTCATTTTAAACCACTTTTCCACTCATAAAGGAGAGAAAGAGTTTTAAAGTGGAACTCACCATTTCTTTCTTTCCTACCTTACTTCAATCGAAGCACCAAACAAGGGAAGGTATCCCTCGTATGCCGTTTAATTCCTCTCTCTTTTTTCTTCGCCTACCCTAGTTTTTTGCTTTCCTCAACTTTTCTAAGTTCCAAACAAACGCGGAGAATAAAGAATCATTAAAACTTTAAGGGAATTTTTTGTTGTTACAATTACAAATGTAAGTCTTGTCACTATAAGCTAAACAATAAATTTAAGGCAAATTTATATATAAAGTATACTGATATACTCAAAAGGCAAAACAGCTGGAGGCATGAGCCATAACAATAGACAAGCAGCCATCTATCTACAGCTCTTCAACAAATACGAAGAAGGACTTGAGACACTCATAGCTGAGGATTTTCCCTTATCACCCTTGCCTGGAGTTTCACATTCACTGAAGTCAAGCATGCGTCGTTCAACCTGGAAACAAATATATTTCTTTATGCTATTAGCTATATAATTGACAAAACTATAAATTATTTTTAGTAAAAATTTCAAGATAGTCTAAACTATCGCTCTTTTTTATTTGATCTGAGAGCTATAAAAATGTAATAAACAGTCTACAAACTATTCTAAATCTGTCAAGTTAGTCATTGAACTATAACACTCTTATTTTGAAAGTAGCTCATAGACTAGTTTGATGGATTGAGAACAATTTAAAGACCATTGATTATATGAGAGAAAATAGTTTAGGTACTATATTGAAATTTTGTAGAAAAAAAAAAGGAAAAGAAGCATTGATCAGTCCACCTCTAACAAAGCATTTGAAGCTGACTTAGAATGGTTCCCATGCTGATTGTGAGGATCGTTATTTTCCTGGTCGTTTCCAGAGGCGTATTTCGGCAACGCCTTAGGAGTTTCAATTTCCAAAATCTCTTGAGCATTGGCATATTGAGCAGCAGTTTGTTCGCCAATGTGTTTCATCCATCCGATTGCATCATAGCCTTTACCACCCGGGCTAAAGAAACATCCATAGTCCTGTAAACATTTCCATTTTTTAAAATGAGGAGAAAGTAACTAATAATTCAGAAAAACATTAGTTCATTCAACAAAACATACAGTACCTCGATTGTAATTTCAGTATCAATCCTGGGGCTTGACAAAAAAGTGCTGAACAACAGGGGAGATTTCCATGCTGAAGGTGATTCAAAGCTTTTTCTAAAAGGTGTTCCGCCAAAACTGAAATCAAACAAGAAGTTACTCGGTCTCAAACAATGCAACTCATTAACCATAAACTCTGAAAAAAATATATAGATAACATTTTACTCATAATCAAGTTAAGGAACATTACATGCTACATGTTTCAAAACCACCATCATTTCCCGTTTGATCACCCGTATTCTCCCCTGCGCCTGATGAGGAACAAATGGATTGCACACAAGTAACAGAAACTGAGAGCCTTTCGTGCTCCTTTAATCGAACACAAGGAGAGTTAAGTCTCGAGACTGATTTTTTATGATTTCTAGCACTTAATGTTAGAAAAATGTCTGATTTCAAACCCATTTGATTAGGAGAATACATCGACAGATCATTCATATCATGTTCAACCAAAACTCCAGAAGGTTGCTGCACCTGACCAATAAAAATAACAAGAAATCTTTAAAAATTCTGGACTGCAACCATCAAGAGAATAATACCATTTTAGAGGGCAGTGACAAGTTAGTCTGTCAAAAACTATTAATAGCCTTAGAGACTAACTTGATACCATGCTGCAAAGTCAAGGACCATAGTGGTCTACTCGAATAATAATAGTAGTAATACTTACAATTTCAGCAGCAGTATCAATATCATCCTTCATCTTAGAATCGGCATCAAGAGGATGCTGGTCAATCTTCTCCTGAGAGTTACCTTTCTCGTTGACTTTACAAGCTTGTCCACAATTTTCTTTATCATCTTCAGTACCTTGAGTCTCAATATCATCAAACATGACATCCAAACGGGAAAAGTTACTGATCAACGTTGATGTCATGCCAATCTCATGTTTCTTCTCCATTCTTCTATCTGATAGTGGAGATAAAAGGTCTCGGTTTCTTTTCTTCTTCTTCATTATGGATGGTGTATTTATGAATGTTTTTGCAGCACTTTTTAACAAAGCATTTGGACTATCAATGTGAGAAGGTGAGTCCCACAATCTGAAAGGAGTAAGACAGTTCATAGGAGACATCAGAAACTGACGGATACCTAAGGGACTAAATTCCTGCTGCATATCCCCGGATTGTATAAGATCACAGCTCAAGAAAGGTATATCCAAGCTTGGAAAACAGGGTGGTTCATAACATAGAGTTCCTCCAGTTTCCTCCTGTTTAGCATGCACATCTGGTTTTTCATCAACTGGATAGCAAGTTTGATTAGTATCTGATCCACAGTCAAAACTATTTACAGGGACCAATTTTAAATTATCATCTTCCACGACGTCTTCTATCCTATTGTTATCATTGGCATAAATCAAGCCATCATGTTCTCTGGAGACAAACTGTTGATCCTCAGAGGCTACCAACTGATTGGCTTCGGCAGTATACATCATCATCCTACCACCAGATGGTAAAGATGACTGACAAAGAGATGAAGTGCATCCAGATAAGTCAACATTATTTATTCCTCCAGAGGAAAAGCATTCATCACTCATTGCCTCTGAAAATAGGAATCTACAACATTCATCATCAGTTATCAACATGTTTTGCTCTCCTTTAACATTATCCAAAGATGAAGACTGATATCCATATGGAACAATCATCGTGTCATGACTTTCACTAGGAGCTATTGAACCATTATGCAACTGCGATGATTCCTGCCCAAAGTCCAGCGAGGATATGTTGGGCAAAGCATGTAAATTAAATTCGCAATCTGCATTTGTAGAGGAACTTCCGGGTTCATTTGAATATTTCTGTTCAATAAATTGAGAAGAGTAAACCTCTTGGCGAGTAACGTCGTCTAGAGACATGTAATATGGCTCAGAGCAGGATGGTTGATTAGATTCTTCATTTGGCCTGTACTCCTCCCCATTTTGTATAGCAACAATGTTCAACTCTCTTCCAGAAGAAAAGTATACCGCATTAGCTGATTCTTGGCTACACGGTGAAATTTCCTCACCTTCAGTCTCCCTAGGACCATTATCATCGCTACATTGCAACCTTGCAGAGGATGAAGCAATAGGTTGATTTGGATTTCCAACAAGTGGCACATTTTGTAACTGAGTAAGCAAGCCTGATGCCAAGTAAGAATCCAATTTTTTTTTGACAGAACTATTCCAGTGGTTCTTTATAGCATTGTCTGTCCTGTTTCCACAGCAGCACAAGAAAAATCAAAACTGTAAATGCTTGCAGATAAACAGAAGTGAAAATTGAGTTCAAACTTCACCCCAACAGGCACATTCTGATGGCATGGTATTTATATTGATAAATTTTAATATATCCTTGTATGTTTTTTTCCCCTACATACCCCAGTACTATAGGGTATCTATGTATCTAATGAAATCAGCCCCGGAACATAAATAAGAATCCATGATTCCAAAATCAAGTGAAAGCACAGTTGCAAGCCACTTTTTAAGCTTCACCATTATTTAATTAAAGGAATTTAATGTGTATTTACCTTCCAGGCAAAAACTTCGTTAATTCTGCCCATCTGTTCCCATAAATTTGATGAGCATGTATTAGAGCCAACTCTTCTTCCTGCGTCCATGCTTCCTTGTTTATAGAAGGATTAAGATGATTATGCCACCTAATAATTTTTCAAAAAATATTAAATGAGAATTGACTACTACAACACCACAAATAAAATTTAGTTTATATATACGGCAATAAGGAAAATATAGTCACAATAAATACATTGTACTCTGGTTTAATGTTTTTGGACAGAAAGTATGTTAATAATACATACATTAATTTGTAGAAATACAATAACCATACCTTTCTCGACATTGCTTACCAATACGTCCTGGTAAATGCTGTGCTATAGTAGACCACTTTTTTGGCCCATATTTGTTTACCAAATCAATAATTGTTTCATCTTCCTGTTTGCACTCAGATGGGTAGGTAATTTAATAACATAAATCAAATCAGAAAATGGACAGAATAGAATATCACATCAGAACCAACATAATATTGTTCAGTATATAATCAACACAGGCAAGAAATGAGAAGTAGATATTACCTCTTTAGACCAAGGACCTTTGATAAGTTCTGGATTTAAGACTTTTTGCCACCTATGCAGGCACTGTACATCAGTTCTATCCTTGAAACACTCCGCTGCACACATTGGTTAATCAAAACAAAATATTGCATAACATGCAAAACAGATTAGGTGTGATGTGAAAACTATATAAAAAAGGGATAAATCGAGTGTAACTACAAAGATATAGATAGATTCCCCACGAAACACTGGTTCTTTTTCCCATTTTAAAATATGCTCAGTTAAGCTTGTAAAAGTCTAACTGAAAACTCATAAAATTTAATAAGAACAGAGCCAATGCTCATTCAAGACCTCTCACGGCTATACACCATAAGAAGTTGTAAAATTAAATTATAATGAGCAACACATGTACTCCATGCTATTGCTACCAAAAAGTTACCTATTTTTTTCCAGTTCTTTCCTTTAAATTGCTCAACAGCCTTCCTCAAAATATCATCCTGCAAAAGCAGAATTCACGTATGTAACTTGATCATATAATACTTTTTTATATCTGAAAAAATTCAAAGAAAAACTAAGACCTAAATTTCTAATTTCCAAATACACATATACATCAAAAAGAAGAAATATGCCACTGCATTATTTAGCCATTTATGGTCTTCAAAAATTTTAGACAATAACAATAATGATTAAAAGTGAAAAAGTGAATCCAAGATGTCTTAAATATGCTTAGTTTCACAAGGTTCAAAATTTTATTGTGCATCTATAAAAAGAAACATAGGAGCAGAATTTCATCACAAGAAGTCTTGTAACAGAGCAAAGCAACATTAGCAAACTCTAGAAAGATGAAACATCCACAAGTATTAAAAAATTCACCTCCTCAGCGGTCCATTGTCCTTTGGTGGAACGCCTTGTAGGGCCAGTAGTCCTCCTGAAAATACATACTTCATTGTAAGAGAAAACTCATTTCACAGCTTCTTATAAATGACGACATATTACTGATTGCACATAAAATTCTTTCTCAAAAAGAAATACATTAACAAAATCATCATAACATTTTTCCTTTTTGCAATTGAAATTTTCATTTTCATAAACTTTATTTTTGTTCAACGGCTGCTAAATCTCATTGTAGTAGATAAGCTACCACCAATACTATTGTTTGACGGCGTAACGGTTGAAGGCTAGAGGGGATACACCCCCATTGAAACTGAGAAAGTTGAGAGAGAGCCTCATTTGGGCTTGTCATGTGCAACTTCATACACAGGTGTTAGGCCAGCAAAGAGGCACCTAGTTTTGAAGGAAATAAAAGTCAAGAGTGTGCAGGGGAAGGGTGCATCTATTTGAGCTAGCTTGTGAACAAATAAAATCAGCAGTAATGTAATATAAAAGTGTCAAATTCTCCAAATTATTTGATATAATTTTACAACTCTGCAGTAGACCTCTTTTCAACAAGCTTAAAAGGCATTTGGATGTGCTCATAAACTTGATTTTCTGTTCTTGGTAGAAAACGAATTCGTTCTTTGTATTCTGACGTTTTTTAATTTAAAAGTTTGAAAAATCGTAAAATGTGTTTTCTTAATAAATCAGTTAAAAAATCTACAACAGAAATTGTTTGAATTTGAGAAATAATTAGGATGAAATTAAAGGTAAAGGTAAAAAGGTTTCAATGTTTGGGAAAATTGTGATGAAGGATAAGCTATAATTTGCCAAATAAGGATCCAGTCCTTGCCCCTAGTAATAAATCACTTCATTCCCAAAAGAAAGCACATAACATTTCCAAACCACACATATAAAACATGCTCATTGTTATGGCACCAATATTCATTCACCTTACCTGTGAGGCTAAATTTTACATCAAAAGGGCTATTCGATTTGAAAGCAACAATTGCATATCAAGCATGTAGTAAAAAAATGATTCTAAGAGATACCCATGTAGTGCTCTAATTTTCTGTACACTATCCTCTGCAGTATCTGATGGAGCAGTAATTTTCCTCTCACTTCCCATTGTATAACACAATTAAAACTTGTCTGCAATTATCTCCACAATTTGTCCTCCAAATCATTATAATCCCTAATCCACGATTAGGAAATTGCAAGATAAAACTTCTGCAAACAAACACACGAATCAATAGAAATCAAATTCAAAGTTTAAATATAAATGAATCACGAAAACATTTTCTTCAACCAAACAACAATTAAGTGAAAGCTCATTCAAAATTTCAATATACGGCGAAATTTCACTGTCTATGAAGCATTGTTACTTGGATTCAAATGACGCCACAAGAAAAACATCTATGTTACAAATCAAGCATGCAGGATCGATCCTGTCAAATTCACACAAATAAAGTAAAATAAAAATTTGAAAAAAAGTTGAAAATAAAAAACATAATTCAATGGAGATTTATCAAACTTCTAGAAAACAGGATCGGAATTAAGAAAAAAAATGAATGTGAGATCGGAGAGTACAATAAACATAAACATGATGAAGAAATTAAAATGAGAAGGTTCACTAACACACGAGAGAGAGTGAACTTTGGAAATGACGATATTGTCGATAACGGATGAGGCAATTGAAGCTGTGAGATATCGCAGATCGAAAAGGAGAGAGTTTGAAGAAAGATCTGCAAGTGGAACTCAGTACAAGTGTGGACGAAGGGGAGAGTTTGCAGAGAGAGAGAGAGAAAGAGAGAGAGTTTTTGTTACATTGGAGAAGGAACGGCACTCTATATTCAAAAATAAAGGGGCGGACTCATCGGTTACAAACTATTTTTTCTTTTTCTTTTTCTTTTTTCTTTTTTTTAGACAAATATTTTTTTTTCTTATTGCTTTGGGAAATGGACGGTCAAGATGAGAAACGTACGAATTAAGGTTCACATGTCTAGTTGTTTGGATCTGTTCAAATACTTCAGAGTCCATTTATGAAAAAAAAAAAATTAATTTAATAATTAGAATATTAAATGTCTACATTTCTACCCATTGCTTGCGTTTTTATTTTCAAAAGTATAACGAACATGCTTTTTATTTTTCTTTTCTAATTTTGCTTTTACTTTTTTCAAATTTCCTCCACATATTTTTTCGCTGAAATCTAATTGGTAACACAAACTGTTGGGTTTAATGGAGTGTATTTACTATCATCCAACTACTATTCTTTTTATTGCCACATAACACATTAAAAAACTTATTTTTAAGTAATTGTCAAAGTTTTTGTTCCAATTAAATGTCACTGAAAAATTAGTTAACACTAATAATAAATATTTTATTTTCTCTAAATTTTTAAATCATACATCTAATATAAAATTATAATTATGTCATCATTTTATTATATAATTTAATTCATACGTACCAATAGTATACATATTTTTATACGTTTAGTGCACCAAAATAATTATTTTGTCATAATAGTTTATAAATTTCTTCACGAATCTATGATAATTAGACGCGATTTAATGCATTTTTACTTTTTAATCTTAAATCCATGTTTAATACTCTCGCCGATTTTTTTTATAAAATATAATTGTGTCAATAAAAATTAATATATTTAATTTATATTTATTAATTTATGTTGATTCAATGATCACTTATTAAAAGAACGGGACAAAGTATATTCCACAAGTATATGTTTAGGTTAGCAATGCAATGTGTGAAATTTCATTAAATAACAATTTATTTATACTAAAATATTTTTAACTATCAGGTAAGAAAATATGATTGTAAAAAAAAGGTAAGAAAGTCTCAATATTTTGTTAGCTACACATTTCTTTTAAAGACATTGAAAAAAAACATTTTTTTTAAAGAAAATCTCAATAATAATATAGCACAAAAATAAAATTATAAAATATTTCAATTGGTCAAGTGAACCACTTTGAAGGGTTTTAATGCAAATAATAATTAGTTATAAGACTAAGATTTAATGTCTTTACCAATGAAGATTCTTTCGCCACCAATGTAAAGACTTTTTGAACCTTGAAATTTGACCGTAATAAATCTCCAGAACTCAATTCATTTAAATTTTATTTAATGTCTTCAATGCAAATAATAGCTAGTTGTAAGACTAAGATTGCAGACAGAGTTTGTAAAAAAAAGATTGCATTTAGATCATGTGTAAGAATGATAAAAAAAAATAAAAAGATAAAAATTTGTCATTAAATTATCTGTTATAACATGGCAACCAACATCAACAATATTTGAACTTTCAAAATATTGAAAACACAAATTCCCCGTGATCTCTATTAGTTAGGCCATGTGTTGTAATAATCCCCCCATTAATCTTGAAATCAACAATAAAAAATGCTTTTATGCCATTACCATGCATGAATGCTACAAAAAGCCCCAATAATTTCTCACGCAGTTAACAACAATTTGAAAGAGGGAAACAAAATTATAACTGGACAATCCTAGCAAGACTTTTGTGATAAATAGAGCAAGAAACTTCAGTTTTTTACTCGACTGTGAGAACATTAATGTAAAAACCATTGTCTCAAGCAAAGTTATAAATCAGGTATATTACCATCACAAGGTACAAAAACCAATCATTGTGTCGAACAGAGTAACACAATGCATTCTCCCGTCCCTATTTTTTTCTCTCTTCCCCTTTATCCCTAAATCACAGTTGGCTACACACCACTTGGTTTCCTTAACCAAAACAGTGATGCAGTTTCAGATTCCGGTTGGGCTATTTAATCAATGGCAGCAAGTTGAACATCAGTCATCTGTCTATAATCCAATAATCAATGCTTACATGAAATCCTCCTCCACTTCCTGGAATGATTTGCTTCCTGATGCAATATCTTTGTTTGATGTCATATTTTCGGCAACCATCAAACCCTTGTAGCTCCTAAGCTCTGATTGTTTCTCCTTTTCGAGTCTTTCCAAATCCTCGCGGCGTTTCTGCACAGAGAAACATGTGATTTGATTCTAGCAATTGTTCAAAAACAACAATTGAACTAGATCAAGAAGCCACTAAGATGTTACACCTCAAAGAAGACATTTTCATTTTTAGCGGGCAAAGACACTATGAACCTTAGGCTGGATCCTAAAATTCTTACCAAAGTTCACAAACATAACATCGTAAAGGACAACAAGATGCAAAGTGACTCAAATAATACAAGCAGTGCATCAGGCCAGAGGAAAAAATAATTGATTTTAGACAATTATGCCACTGAAGACTATGCAACATGGCAGTTAAAACGACAGTAGTGAACATACAAACAAGTCACCAATTCGCGTAAGAGTGCAACCATTGGTCAAGCTCTAGTAACAGAGTTTGTACATTATGTTAAGATTTCAACTATGATGTTGGTAGTATAAAAAAGTTTTAAACGTGCATCCACTAATATGGAACAAGTTCCATATTTGTTTCAAATTAGTCACTTTCTAGGATTTTCTATCCTTTTGTTTCAGCGCTCGAAATTAATCAGAATCTAAACAAATCTAAAATCTAATTATAATGAAGAAATAATCTGATTTTAATGTGTGATAGATGAGAGAGAACAATAAAAAACTGTACTTATGATTATAAATAAACACATTATTTTATGCTTTCTATTGAATCTCTTAAATAATCACTAGATTATCTTCTGTCAAAACCACATTTTTAATCTTGAAAACAGTGACTCGAGATAACAAATCATCTGACATGTTTAAATATGTTCACAATAATACTATGAGGTGCTAAACTTATTCCATGACATGATGTACGTGATAATACATTGTTGGATAGCTGGATGCAAGCTACAATGACAATGCATCACAACTAAATTATACTAGTAGAATCTGATTTGCTCTGCATAATATAATATGCTTAGATAGATACTTCCGACGTTAGTAAAAAAAAGATACTGCCAACATTAACAGCAAAAAATTGGCAATGCATGAATGCGATAAAAAGAATGAAGCAGTGCTCACCTTTTCTCTCAGTTGGTGTTTTCTCTCGGCTCTTTCAGCTGCATTAACTGCTTCTCGCTCAGCTGCAGCATACATATCCACACACATCAAAATCAGTGGAGTCAAATAAAATCAGCAAGCATATTTTACATTAAACATAATGACTAAATGGCTAGATATGATAACACAAAAAAATAGTGCACAATTAACTCCTCATCCAACAAATTTTAATCATAAATGTTAAAAGGAAAGCAGAGCAAACTTATTAGTCACCTTTCAAATCAGGTTTTCTTTCCACCTTTGTCTTGTTTAGCCTGTTAACAATCTCATTTATCTTCTTCTCCACTCTCACAGTTCGCACCTGAAATGCACGAAAACCAGAAAATGATAGTAAAAAAATGGAAGCCCAAGCATTCTTCTACACCCATCCACAGCGAGAAAATGGCATGACACAAAGAACTGAACTGAGAAAGAAGCAGAAAAAGATCCGAGTGTAAAAACACTAACCATTTTAGGGTTGTGAAAACCAACTTGACCAACATCCATTGAAGCAGTTTTCTTTAAATTAGACCAGGGAGTGTAAACAACATCAACATTGTTTACTTTGTTTCCTGTCATGAATAAAGTAAAAAAGGTCATCACTAACAGCACAGAATTAAGAATTGCTCGTACTAGTGAAGCACTACATTTACTCATGAAAGGATACATAAATTTGGCTCTTATATCAATTAAACTGATAAAACACAGAGATAATCAGTCAGGATTCTTTACCTTGAATGGAATTTGCTTTGACAAGTTGAGCACAGTCTTCCAGTAAACCTTCACTCATGCCATCAATAGTCTGTCCTTTGTGCAGTCTGACATAAACATGGGCTGAAGACATTTTATCGACATGGAACCTACAAAAGACAGATTTAATCATTAATTAAAAACTCCCAAAAAACAAAATAACAACTGTAATAATAATAATAATAATAATAATAATAATAATAATAATAATAACAATAATAATAGTAATGATGATAATTAGTTAATATAAGCAAGCATAGAACCAAATCAGAATATAATTCAAACACAATTTAAAACATTGAGATTTAGAAATTTTCCGTAGGAGGCTGCTATCATTCAGAGAGAGCAAACCCACTCCATACTGGAAGACAGGGAATATAATAGTCGACCAAAAAATTTATATAGCAGGACTTAATAATAATTAATGACTTATTCTAAATTGAAAATAACTCATTCTTTATGACGCACATAAACATAGTATTGATATGATAGCAGAATTGTGGAATGACAAATTCTAAACAAACTTAACTATGAGCAACAAATATGGCACCGTAAGCGCAATCCCAATATCTTTACATCTAAAGGCACTGTGAAACGAAACAATTTGCCACCAAATTAATAATGTTCAGTCTTATACTATCCAGGCATGGTAATAAATAAAAATTGATTTTGCATGAATAGATTTTGTAAAATTGATTCTAACTAAAAAGTGAATTGAATGTTAAGTGATATATGTTCGGATAGATTCATGTAAAAGTGAATTTGAGAATAAAAATCAATCGTATAGCCAAAAAAGTTCCAAATTATAGCTTCAACTTGGAATCAAATCAATTCCGAAGATAAAAATCAATTCTACTAAACCATGCCAAAATCAATTCAGCAACTCTAGAATCAACCAAAAGTCGTACGTGTATTGCATCACGATACAGATGTAATTTCTGAAAACGAGAAACAAATTTACAAAATCGACGAATAAGAGATGAAAACAAAGAGTTATTAATAAATTAGGGTTACCAGATATCTTCGATAAAACCGTATTTGATGAGCTCCTCGTTTTCGAACTTATCAAGTCCCATGAAGATGGTGTAATCGCCGGCTTCAGGGCGTGCTTTGAAGTAGAACACCATTGAGTTGCTTAGCTTTCACGCACGCACGCGAGACGATAAAGAAGAAAGAGAATGCGTTAGGGTTCTGAGTTTGGGACTCAAAATTGGAATTTGGGTAAATATGTATCCGAATCGCTGCATAAAATCACGCAAGTCTCCGTTTCGTCTTTTTCAAATGGCAAACACGCATTGGGGTTAATTTATAAATAATATATTTTGTTGGGAACATTTTATGTTGTTAACAAATTTCAGCGAGGCCCACGGGTAGGGTGAGGGCCCAACTCGATTTGGCCCGGTTATTTTTGACTTTGGGTTTGCCACAACAAAATAAAAACGATAATAAAATATTGATTTTTGACTTCATAAAATCCATTGGATATATACCAAATAAAAAATATTTAAAAAAAAATATAAAACAATGAAGATTTGCGGTTGCTAGTGGTGGAGCTCTTACCACCGGAGTTTGGAGCTCTAGCGGCCAAGACAAATGTTTGATTTTTGGGTAGACCTCTATCGTCGATAATGACGATTACGGTTAAGTTTTAATGATCACTAATTAAGCTATGACGATAGGTGACTTCTATTTTTAAATAATATATTTTTTTATATTTTTAAAATAATTTAATTTAATTTTTTTTTCAAAATAGTTTTATAGATGAATTTAATTGATATTCACTTATTTAAAAATGTTAATGAATAGATCGTGTGATTTTTCACTAAAGAAAAAAGATTGGATGATTTATTTTAAATGCACGGATTTGAGTTTTTTTTTTCAAATTGACAATAGACAGATTTGATTGTTTTACTAAATTTTAATGGATTATTATAAATGAAGTAATGGATTCAATTCATCCTTTAATCCAAGTTAAATTTATTCAA
>JBBPBP010009777.1:66879794-66890003 GCA_037974735.1 Cicer chorassanicum | reverse complement strand
TATTATTATCACTTTTACTTACACAATAACTTTTTTTTTCACTTTTATATTCTTAAAAATTTCTAAAATACACTTTTAAATTAGTTAATCTAAAGAATATTAGAATAAAAGAAATCTATATACTTACATATTACTATATTACGAATAAAACAAAAACAATATCATTGATGTTGCATTGTTGCCCTTTATCAAATTTGGGCCCATCAAATTTAAATTCATCTACTTTGTAGTACGAAAAAAAATGGTTAGGCGTATCTCTAGAAATAAGTTTGAAAAAAAAAATTTGCACCTTCCTATAATTTGGTATTAACCAAAAAACAAGTCTCTTAAATTTTAACTTGATGAAGTAATAATTTTTGTTCTTAGTGCAAATATGACATTTGTCTTTAAATTTTAAAAGATTTACTTTTAGAATATTCAAGGAACTTTAACATCGAAAACTAATATAATATGGACAGATAACATTTATGGTACTATTATTTTTTAAAAGACAATTATAAAAGTCACTTTTACGCTTTTTATGGTACACAAACATTTTTAAATGCTAAAAGAAAACTTTTTTAAATTCAAAATGGAAAGATTCACCCACACTCACCTTCCACGGTGGAGACAATTAATGTAAAACACAAAAATACTATAAACTACAAGTTGAGTGAAAAGGCATGCATATATATCTAAAGGCAAATGCTTCTATGACTAACAGTCTTTGATTGCCATTGGATAATTAAAGTTCACCGGATCTAATAATGCACCGTTCACACAAGTGTGTTTGATTCTAGGTAAGAAGAATTGATTTTGATAGTATTAATATAATTAATTTTAGTTAAAGATGAATTCAACTAAATTAATTTATGTTTAAATATATTAAAAGTGATTTTTGTCTAATCACATTGTTTGAATAGTTTAGACTAAAATTAATTTTAGATTATAATTATGAAAATGAGTTTAAATGTGTGAATTTAAAATTAGATTTCATTTCTATTTTATACAATAGTTTAATTATTACGTCGTGTCAATGTAATTTTTTTTTATATTAACAACACATCACAACCATTAATAATGACTTTAGAGTTTAAATATGATTTTAATAAAAGTCAAACATTTTTAATGATATGATTTTAAGGCAGTTTTAATAAATCAAACATCTCTAATCTCTAATGATATAACAGCTTTAATTGATTGACAGTATAATTTTTTTATAACATTGACGATGTATATAAATTAAGAGTCTAATCCATTAAAATTATTTATGGTGTTGACTTTTGAAGTTATGATAAAAGTCAAATGTTTCTAATGATTCGATTGTTGTGATTAAATCATGGTAAAAAATTAGTTACATTGATGATGTATATAGATTAAATCATTTATATAATTATGAAAGTTTATGTTGGATTAAAGAAAAAAAAAGTTTATGCTTGATAATTAAATTTTATTACTTATAGATTATTAAAAAAATTAAGTTAGAATTCCTACCGTGGACATAAACTCTTTTAATAGCCTTATTAATTATTAAGTTTAAATAAGAAATTTAAACCTAACAATTTCTTTGATACACACATTTGAAAATAATTATCTTTGAAAACAAATCTCGTAAACAACAATTTCAAGAAGAAAAAAATTAAATAAATTCAAACAACATTATGCAAATAAAAAGTGAATAATCATTAAACACATTTGTTCCAGATTTTCCCCTTAACGGTCCATTCTTGCTGCAAATTAATAAACCCCCTAGAGAGAATTCTTGAGTAGCAGTTAAAAAGTTTATGCAGCATCTCTTTTTAGATAGAAGAGAATTAAGTTTTGTAAATTGAAATCTCTCAATTTGGTGGCTGTGTAACAAGACCAACAGCTTATTGTTATCTGGATAAAAAATTGGGTGTTACCCAAAAGATAAAAATTTAACAACAAAATTAAAAAAAGATGGTTGTGTGATTAAATTTTGTAGTAGCTGGAGATATTTTTCAGTGCGGTGGCATGAAATCCACTGAATATTTTTGTCAGTTCAATGAATACAAAATGCAATCAGACGCAAAGTCCTATGATACACCTTCTACACTGGATTTTTTTATCTCTCCAAACCCCAATGAAGAACTTGTTTTGATATCTTGCGGCACCATTATCATCCTCTTCCAATTCTATCATAGTCATTTATGTTTTCCCTTTCATCGAGACTTTTTCCTTTTGATTTTATGTCATGTCATACTCTCCTGACTGGTTGCTTTCTTCTTATAAATACCATTACATTTGAATAATTGCTTGCCACAACATTTGTGGGTACAAGAATTAAAAAGATTATCTATACGAAAAAAAACATTTATGGTACTGGATGATGGTCCCCACTAACTTTACTTATACAAGCTACATACTGTCAAAAGCCTTCTTTTCAAAACTCTCATTTTGTCATGAGATAAAGGTTACAGTAAATATAAACTCCACATGTGTTAATTGA
The DNA here is from genome assembly GCA_037974735.1 of Cicer chorassanicum. Lineage (NCBI taxonomy): Eukaryota > Viridiplantae > Streptophyta > Magnoliopsida > Fabales > Fabaceae > Cicer > Cicer chorassanicum. Next base: position 66,887,554 of record JBBPBP010009777.1, on the reverse strand, counting down.
TTATTGACTTCAGTTGTTGGATGGGTCAGAAATTTTATAGTTTAAAAAATCCTAAAATCAGAAAACCTTTAAAAAAATTTGGGCACTTATCAGTCCATTTTTTTAAGAAAAAATTGATAGTTTTTTGAAAAAGGATTTCGAAAATTTGTTTTTGATTTTCTCCGAGAATTATATTTTTTTTCTCAAAATTTTTAGATGAAAAAATTTCAATTTTTTTGATAAAAAAATATTTTTTCTTGAAATAAAAAAAATTGATTTTTTCAAAAAAAATAATTTTTTTATTTTGTTCACAAAATTTTTCGTGAAACAAATGATTTAAAAATTTTTTTGTGAAATTTTTCCGATATTTTTTCGAGAAAAATAAATATCAAAAGTTTTTCAAAAAAAATATCTCAATTAACAGAACATTGGGTCTATAAAAAAATAATAAAATAACAGGTCGACTCCTTACAAAATTTATTTCAATAGGAAGGCTAATATTAGGGGGACTAGTATGAGATATTTGAGAGGAGATTTAAAACTTTGGGGCTTTATTGACCACTTCACTTATAAGACTCACTTTAATAATAATAATAATAATAATATTAATAATAATAATAATAATAATAATAAAATAAAAAAATAGTGTGCTATGACCCGAATTGGACTGTTGCCAACTTTTCATTGAATAATAACACACATTCAAATTACATGTGAATAAATATAAGTTTCTACAAAATCACTCCATGACCTGGCAATAATAAAAATTGACACCTAACAGGATAAGAATAATCTATCTTGGCCAACCCATAGCTCTTGGCCTTGGAACTGAACTTGAATAATGTAAACACTAGAAAATAATTTTCACAAATGTGCTATGACCCATATTTGCAAATATTCTCAAATCCCATATATTCATGACTGGCAATCTTGTGCACCATATTTGAAATGCCAACTCCACCTAACAAAATAAATTAAGTTAACCATGTCACACAAGTGTACTTATAGCATAACTATTTATTGTATATACTTATATATAAAGAGTATTGTCAAATATTTTTTATGGCGGATTTTTTTACAATCGCCATGAAAAACAATTTGTGAAGGATGATAGCGTTGGCATGACATTTTATTTTAGTGCCGTATGGTGGATTTCTGGCTATATGCCACAATCCCCATCGATAACATTGTATATTAAACTATTTTTATATAACTATAACTTATTTTCATTAGCTACTGTCTTGAAGAAGAGCTTATAAAAATAAATTGAAAACAATTTATGTGTCATAAGTTAGTTTCATACATATATATAAATAACCAAGCCAAATAAGAAAATTGGTATATATGCTTACCTAGTGAGATTGCACTGATAAATATTGTGCCGGCTAGAATAAAGATGATGAGTGATGCTCTTCCAAATAGAATGATCAATTTTCTCACAATATGCTGTCCAACAACAGCTGCAATAGTAGCTACAAGGCCGAGGTAAAGAGCTGTGTGTGACATTTAGAAATACACTTTGGTCAGAAGTAATCCATCACACTCGCACAAAACCAAATATTATCGAGTAGAAGGTAAGGTACAAGTTATGCGGGCACAAACCATAAGGAATTGGAAATCGTTTCAACAAGTAGTATTCCACAACAGACATAGACGAGGAGAATGTCATGGCAAAGGTGGCCGTGGCACTTGACACCTTCAAACAAAACATTGAATCCAATTAGGCATCACACTATCTAAGAGAAACAAAATAGGATAAATTGAAACATGCTAAGAGAGGCAAAACTTTACCATTGACACACATATCTTGTTAAACTATATGAACCTTAATAAGTTGTTTTCTAAAGGGTTGCATAATATTTTGACATCCAACATTGCATAACAAAATTTCTAATTATACTGTAATTTGAAACTCACTTGAGGAGGGACTCCAAGCTCCAGAAAAAGTGGACCCATAACGAAACCTCCTCCTAGTCCGAGCAATCCACCGACTATACCGGCCAGCACGCCGAAGACACAATAGATGACTAGTTGGAAAACAGTAAATTCTTTCCCTTGATCACCAGTTGAAGCTATTACTCTTTTCCCTGTGAACAATGCAGTTGCCTCATATGCTGTTACCCCAACTGAGATTGGAATCTGCATATATATATAACATGGTTCATTCAATGACAAATTCACAAAATTTGATTCATAATTAATAAAAGCAAAATCACTAGAGGTAAATTACCTGCAACAGGTTGAGTACCCAATATGCTGTTGAACATGTAGTTGTGTAGTTTTGCTGTCAATAGGAGAAAATTGGACACAAGTTAGAAGAATTGCATGTTATAAACTTTTATTCTGTTTATATTATATTAAATGTGATGAAAGATCAAACCTTAGTAATCTGTAGTGCAAGAAATGAAACCCAAACAAATACTAGAAGCCCAAATTCCTTCCAGTACACATTTTCCCAAATAGTCACCTGCAGATTAATTACCATATTATTATAACTGTCTATCTAGTGTTAAGAGTGTGGTTTTATAACCTTAATGAACAGAGTTTAAATACACTGTGAGACATATAAAATGATTATTAGTGTCACTATACTTAATGTTAATTACCTTGATGTCCTCCTTTTCGGTGGCACCATTTGGTCCAGTTGGAAGAGCTTTATATTCTGCATCAACCCCAGAACCTAACCAAAAGAAAATTGCATACATTCTAACTTAAGAAAAAAATAAACCGGGACAACTTTATTTGGTTTTGGTAAATGTTAATGAACAGATTATGAACTCACCAATTGATTCCTTTCTCCTGGCAGCCTCCTACAATGAATCAAAACAGGTTCAGACAGTTACTAACAACAAAAAAACATTTTCACCTTACATTTCTTTGTTTACTATGGTAAAACTTTTAGTTTCTAATATGCAGTGAAAACGTGATTATACTACATGATAAATTAAATGAGACCTTTTTCATTATAGTTTCTTTGTTCCATGTCTCAACCCCTTTTAAAAACGCTTTTGTTGATGTGCCTGTAGAAGAGTAAAATAAAGTCAGAGGAGCAAAAAAAGCAACAATGCCTAATTACTGAAAAAGACACTAAAAAATGCATGTCGGACACTAAAAAATGCTTTACTAATACATGTCGGACACTAAAAAATGCTTTCAATTTAAAGTGCCAGTGCTATACATAAAAATGCAGTTGAATTAAAATGGTTACCTAAGAAAAGAACAATAAGCAATATAGTGACAAGCCAATCAGGAAATACAACATTGAAGACCACTCCAATGCTGATGCCAAGCATAAGCATAGGTTGAATGAGAAGTGCCAAATCATAGTCAATGATTGGCATATTCAAGGTTGGATGTCTCAATCTAAGGTTGTAGTAAACTGTTGACAGAGCTGCACCAAAAATCATACCTGAAACACAGAACATCCCATAAATAAATATAGTGGTAATTCAAAAAGCTGCAAATGTTTTCTCTTTAATATCTAGGGGTAATTTAGTTTTTAAGGTGTGTTTGGAGCTTATATATAATTTGTTTTAGGAAGTATTGTTTATAACTAACTTCAACAAACACTCTAAAATAGCTTAAGTAAACAATTTAATTAAGTATTTTATTTGTTTATAAATATAATTTCTATAAAATAACGGATAAATGTTTATCCAACATGATTTTATTAAATACGTGTGGAAAAAAGTTTGCAAATATTGCACGTACGGTAGAGAATCAAATCAAATTCAAATACATATGGTATTTATTTTTTTGTCATACTTAAGGTTGGGTACGAGATAAGCAATTATCATTAGCCAGTGGATAGACACTTGTTTTCTATTGGTCCTTAGGAGATTGAAATAAATAGTTGAAAGTAACGGCAGCATTGGAAGAATGATATACCCCATATTCAAAATTGACAAAAGAAAGCTAATAAATTTGGGAATCACGTTTGACACGTGTCTTACATTTGGAGATAGCTGTCGATGATTTTGGATCAAACCCAATAACAAGACTAAGCATAGGAACGAATATGCCACCACCACCAACACCACCAACACTTCCAAACGCAGCTCCACAAAATCCAATAAAACTACCCAACACAATTTGCCACCCAAATTTCATATCCTGCGTAAATAAGCAACATATCAACTCAATCAAGATAACAACAATACAAAAAATCACTATTTAACCAAAGCTACGCCAATTGAGTGTATGTTTTAAATTTTTAATTCACCATAAATTTAACATAATCATACTGCATTATTGTAATTTTAATAAAATAAAAAGAGAAAAAAGTTATTTACTGTTAATATAAAATAATTTTATTAACAGTCAAGAAAAGTCATTAATTTTAATATGTCTTTGTATTATTATAATTGTATGAGAAAATAATCGTTCAATAAATAATTGTAGTTAGACGTGAGTTTAAAACAATTTTACATTATATACCTATTAATTAAAGTCAAATAAAAATTACACTTTAAAATTATGTTAAAATTTCAAGGTCATCCTAATTTTGTCAAATTCAACATTATTCCTAACGTGTCAGGAATATTCTTCAACTATTACCGAAAAATATTTTAGTTAATTATTAATTATCAAAAGATTAAACGAAGACGCATCTATAGAACTCAGAATAAAAAAAAAGTCAACGAATCTATTATATCTCATCCCTTCAACACCAAATCCAAAATCTTGTTAGAACAAAAAAAAGACAACCCAATTTTTTTTTCTCTGTCTTTAACTTTAATTAATAATAAACACAAAATCTAACGCTGATGTGAAAAACTTACCGGCCACACGTGTTGATACCCGGATCCATCTGTTTGCCATAAGAAATTCACAGCTTTTGTGAGAAAATTGTGTTGTTCATGCTTTTGAGTAGTAACATTAAAACTTGAAACTTCAATTTTCATAAGCCTTCTTTCAGCAGAGACAATCCCAAAAGAAGATACAAAACAAAACAACAATAATAACATCCATAATATAGATCCCATTTTTACACCCCTCCACAATCTTACTCCAAACTCAGCCATCTTTTTTTTTACTTTCAACACCCCCTCCTTTTTTATATACGTTTGAATTGAATTAAAATCTTTTCACACGTTTCAAAGATCAAATCTCTTGTCCAATAAACAGAACCAAGGTGTGTTCAGTTTCACGAGGAAGAAAACTTAGAATTTTTTTTACAAAAACAATTGAAAATTTTCACAGAAAATGAATGAGCAAGCTCTAAATAACTTGTTCACTTTAGCGTGAAGGGATAGATAATAACAAAAAAAATAAAATAAAATAGAAAATAAATGAGGAGTGGTTTGGAAAGAGAAAAAATGAGATGGAAATGAAGGATGATAGATACTGAACACAACAATTTGGAGTGAGATCAAATAGATGTAACAAAGATAAAAATTCAAAAGAACAAAAATAAAAATGAAAAATAAAAACTGGGATTGAAAGGGAAGAATGAATTGATGGGTGGGAGAAGAGATTGGAATGGAAGAGATGGATCTCGTTCTCTGTCTCAGCGTGTGATTTTGTTGATGAAATTATTTAGAGTTCCGTTTACTCGGCTAGTTACACATATATTTATTTATGTATAAAAAATAAAAAAATAAAAAAAAAACCAACATAATTGAGATTCTTATTAAGGTTTTTTGTCTGGCAGATGATTCTTATTTTTTATTAAAAAGGATTCTTATTTTTCTTGTTTACAGCATTTTTGGTCTGTTCTTTCCTTTTTTTTAATGATACTGATGTCGCTGACGTGGAAATAATTGAAACGCTTTCCTTCTTATCGTTAAGGTACAGTCTTTTACCCACCCTCTTTCATTTTAAAGAGGGCTTAATTATTTTTTATTTAATTAATATATACAGTTTTGTAAAAGAAAAAGTTAAGGTCAATCATTCTAACTATAGGATCATCGCAAACATATAAATTATTGTGATCTAATGATAATAAAAATTATTTTATATTAAAAATATTTTTTAATTAATTTGCTCATTGTTCTTGAAAAATGTAATTAATTATTTTGGACGTAATGAAGTTTTTAAGAGAAAAAAAAAAATCAAGTATTAAAAGTAAATTGATTTTATTTTACTTTATTTAATAAAATTTAAATGCAATCGGACTAATGAAAAACTAGTTAATTTGATTATATATTTACTATAAGATTTGGGATTAATATGTTAAGGCTATTAATTAGTTTATTTCTTTATTTTTTGAGAAACTAGTTAAAAAGTTTCACTTTAGTTTTCAACTATATTTGTATGAGTCCCAATAATAGATTGTGGTATTTCGTTTTTTTTTAATAAACTTGATTCAAATATTTTAAAAAAAATAGTATAATTAAATTGATTACAAATTGTATATATTTTATTTATTTTGAGATCAAATTAATTCAAATAAATCATCATATCAATATTTAGCATAAATTTATGTATACACTTGTAGGGTAGTTTTTTTACACAAAATTAACGATGTTCTTGATTGTAGTAATCCCCTTATTGAAATTGTAATGAATTACATATCATCTTTTGGTAAAAAAAATATATATTTTTTGTGCATATCAAATATATATTTATTAATTTTTATTTTGTAAAAACAAAGTGATGGAGCTGATAAGCTTGGATGATATGATACGGAGATTAGGGAAGCGAGGCATGAAATGAACCAGCTTTGCCTTTTGACTTATCTGGCAGAAACAAATTGTAATAAAAAATGGTCCCCCACGGAAGTAAAACACTCTTAAAAAAATACAAAAGGACGAACGCTTCGAGCCTTCGACCACTATAATTGGTTCGTTGAACCGAACACAAAAATGTACTCCTCCGTACCATATTTTTCACGGAAAACATATGTAAATTATGTGTATTAAGAACAATTAATTTATATTAAATACATCAATAATGTAAAAAAATTTATAATAAATCATCATTAATTATATGAATGATTTTATAAGTTGTTATAGAAAAAATTAAACACTAATAATAATCAAACGATTGTAGTTGATTAACATTATAAAAATTATTTACACTGATAGTATGTATAAATTAAATAATAAGAATAATATATTGAAAATTGTGTACATACCTCTAATGTATATCTTTTGGCTATTTCAAACTGTTCGGATTGCTCCACCCTCAAGTCTGCATCAATGTGTTTTTAAAGTATTATCTGTTGATTATGTCGTGAGTCTTTATATTGTTTTGTCATTTGAAAAAAATGTGTCTTAAAAGTTTGAGAATTGTAAGTAGTTTATAAACTATTCTTAGTTTTGATTACTAAACAATGTGATATTTTAACCATAATATTGGTATTGTCCGTGAAAACGAACTACGAGAGTCTCTGTCACGTAAGAGGGTTGACAAACGCTTTAACCTTGATCAGAGCTATTGATTTGTTGGCTTGAAATAGATAAACGTTAGTCTTTTTTTACATTGTGTATACTATAAAATAAAACAAATGTTGACTAATCATCGTTGTTCTATGTAACATAGTTATTGTCTTAATTGACATCCAAAATCTAAAATGTCTTTTGATTGTTTTGTTTAAATGCATTTTTTATCCATATGTTTTGTCAAAAATAAGTTTTTAATCTCTCTATTTCTAAACTTAGATTTTTGGTCCAACTATATTTTATTGTATGATACTTTCATTAATGACGTGACATTTAAGAGATATTTATGATTTAAATAAAATAATTTCTATATCATTGTTGTTGTAATTAATTTTATTTAAATTTTAAAAAATTAAAAAATTAAATATCTTATCTAAATATTTTAAAATTTAAAAT